>OVAN01005384.1:0-23621 GCA_900406275.1 Anastatica hierochuntica | reverse complement strand
TGAAGCACAAGTCTCAAGGTTAATCTCTTCACCTTCCCGTCTCTCTGAGCCATCAGATTAACGACAAATGATCAGCACCGTGCATTTCAATTAAGACATATCTCCACGTGGAGATTGACAGCTACCAGTTTGCATGAGGCAATAATGACGAGATCTAGATAGGATTTGCGTCAAGACCTAGGGAAGCGGCGTAGGTCTAGACGCAAAGGGGGAAACTGTTGGGCCCGAGTTCGAGAAGCCCACTAAAGAGAAGAGAAACGCGTGAAGAAACAAGAGGAGGCAAATGGGCTTCAATCAACGAGGCCCACTCAGCGTAAAGAGAAGAAGAAGGAAAACTGCGTCGCTCTCTGAGTCAAAAANAGGAGGCAAATGGGCTTCAATCAACGAGGCCCACTCAGCGTAAAGAGAAGAAGAAGCAAAACGGCGTCGCTCTCTGAGTCAAAAAGAAGAAGCTGGTTGCGAGATTTCGGGAGAGCATCTCGCAAGTAGGTACCTGATCTGATGGAAGAACAGCTATAAGAAGGAGCTCTAGAAGGCGGAGAAGGGAGGCTTCTTCAGTTTTTGGGAGAGAAAGAAAAAGATAGAAAATTATTATTTCATTCTTCGATCAATTCTTTGTAAACATTTTTCAATAGAACTTTCAATAAAATCCACTTTTCATTCTTGATCCATCGTCTTAGCTCTAACGGGTTTCGATCCCACCTTGTTCCACTTCTAAAACTCCTCAAGATCCATCTAAAGGTAATTGTGAGATCTAACCCTCACAGTTTCTTAAATTTAAGAAACCCAATCTAATAAAATAAGGTTTTTTAAGCAATCCTCTCCCCTCATGAGATAATGATGCTCTTAGGTTCTTAAGAGAAGAATGCAAGCAAAGATTCAAGAGAATGACTTAAGAGAGAGAGAGAGAGAGAGAGAGAGAGTGAGAGAAAGTTTATGGAAATGAAAGAGAGAGGAGCTACTAAAACATGTGCTTTAATAAAATATTTGCAATTTACTCCTCTTTCTCTTTATTTCTCAACAACTTGCCCAACATTTTAAAAATTGAGGATAGTGCTAAAATCTTTTCACGAATTCGTTTGGTAGATGCTCCGTTCATTGTAACACCCCTATTAACCAAAATAACAAAACTTATATTAGATACTTAAGCATAAAATATAGAAAATTGAAATTAAAAGTGTTTATTTATTTGACAAAGATGATTTTTGTTCTTGGGAATGTCTCCCAAGGGCGTTTGTTTATAGTCATTAGCTTGACATTGAAGCGGTTCATGATGATGGTGCATCAAGGAGGACGTGACAACTCACTGCCTCTAGTAGTGTATCCGCTAGGTATGGTTTGCATCTTAGCCTATTCACCGTAAATTCTTCTCCGGAACGGTTCCTTAGAGTCATTGAACCATATGGCATTACTTTTTCAACATCAAAAGGATTCGACCATTTTGACTTCAATTTCCCCGGGAAGAGTTTATACCGAGAGTTGAACAAGAGAACCTTATCTCCTTTCTTGAACTCCCTCTTAAGGATCTTCTTATCGTGGAAAGCCCTTGTCTTTTCCTTATAGATTTTCGAGCTCTCATAAGCATTTTTCCTCAAGTTTTCAAGTTCTTCAAATTGCACTAATCTTCTTTCTGTAGCTTCCTTGTAGTCGAAATTAAGCTTCCTTGTAGCCCAACGTGCCTTGTGTTATAACTCAATAGGTAAGTGGAAAGATTTCCCATAAATGAGGTTGAATGGTGTAGTCCCAATAGGCGTCTTGAATATTGTTCTATATTCCCAAAGTGCATCATCAAGCTTGGTAGACCAATCTTTCCTATTCACTCCAATTGTCTTCTCTAATATTTCCTTGATTTCGCGATTGGATACCTCTACTTTTCCAGAAGTTTGAGGGTAGTATGGTGTTGCCACTTTATGTTTCACTCCATTACCCTTCAAGAGTTTATCAAAAACCATGTTGATGAAGTGACTTCCACCATCACTTATCACTATCCTTGCAGTGCCATACCTAAGAAAAATGATCGTTTTGAAGAACTTGATCACTACTCTTGCATCATTTTTCGGGCTTGCTATTGTTTCTACCCACTTGGATACATAGTCGACTACCACTAAGATGTAGAAGTTTCCATTCGATTTAGGGAAAGATCGCATGAAGTCTATTCCCCCACACATCAAAAATCTCTACTTCAAGAATAGGATTCAATGCCATCTCATATCTATTTGTTATATTTCGTCTTCTTTGACAAGCATCACACTTGGAGACAACTTTATGTGCATCCTTGAATATTGTGGGCCACAAAAAAACCGCTTGTAAGGCCTTTGGAACCGTTTTGAAAGTGACAAAGTGTCCACCATAGTTAGCACTATGACATTTGGTGATGTTTTCTTCAGCTTCTTCCTCCGAAACACATCTTCTATATAATTGATCCTTGCATTGCTTGTAGAGGAATGAATCATCCCAATAGTAGGAATTAAGATCACGGTAGAACTTCTTTTTTCCATAAGTCCCCATATCCGGCGGCTCTTTTCCACTGATGAGGTAGTTGACAAAGTCCACATACCAAGGAGTTGTAGTGGTCACCGCACTCCCATTCTCCTCCTCCCATTGTTTGAGATTTTCGTCAATGAGGAAGAATGTTTCCACTGAGTTGATTTGTTCTTTCGGGAGTGAGTCATTAATTGGTAGTCCATCATCAACTTTCATCCTTAACAAGTGATCTGCTACTCCATTCTCAATTTCCTTTTTTTCCTTAATTTCAAGATCAAATTCTTGTAGGAGGAGAATCCATCTCAAAAACCTTGGCTTAACATCCTTCTTTGCTAATAAGTGTCTCAAAGTGGCATGATCCGTGTATACTATTACTTTTGATCCCACTATGTATGAACGAAATTTTTCAAAGGCATACACTATGGCCAAAAGCTCCTTTTCTGTTGTGGCATACTTTGTTTGAGTCTCATCAAACGTCTTGATGACATAGTAGATCACATGAAGTTTCTTATCCTTTCTTTGTCCCAAAATCGCTCCAACCGCGAAATCACTTGCATCACACATGATCTCAAAAGGCAATTCCCAATTTGGAGTTTGTACGATTGGAGCCGAAACCAAAGCTTCCTTGATTTTCCCAAAAGCCTTCATACATGCTTAATCAAACTCGAAGGGTATGTCTTTGCATAAAAGCCTTGTCATCGGTTTTGCGATTTGTGAGAAATCTTTGATAAACCTGCTAGAGAAACCCGCGTGGCCTAAGAAGCTCTGAATTCCTTTCACCGTTTTTCTTGGCTCTAAGTGCATCATCACCTCAATCTTTGCTTTATCAACTTCAATCCCATTCTTTGAGATTTTATGCCCGAGTACTATCCCTTCTTGGACCATGAGGTGACATTTCTCCCAATTTAGCACGAGATTGGTCTCCTCGCATCTCATTAATACCCTGCATAGATTAGAAAGACATCCACCAAAAGAGTTTTCATAGACGAAATAGTCATCCATGAAGACCTCCATATACTCTTCAATCTAGTTATCAAATAAGGAATCATGTATCTTTGAAAAGTAGCAGGAGCATTGCATAAGCCGAAAGGCATTCTCCTATAAGCATATGTACCATAAGCGCAAGTAAAGGTGGTCTTCTCTTGGTCTCTAGGGTGAATGAGTATTTGGAAGAAACCAGAATAACCTTCTGAAAAGCAATAGTAAGATCGATTTGCTAATCTTTCCAACATTTTATAAATGAAAGGTAACAGGAAGTGGTCTTTCCTGGTCGACGCATTCAACTTTCTATAGTCGACACACATCCTATGTCGCGTTATAGTCCTAGTAGAGGTTAGCTCATCTTTATCATTCTTAATTACCGTAACTCCTCCTTTCTTAGGCACAACATGCATGGGAGAAACCCATGTGCTATCTGAGATCAGATATATTATGTTTGCCTTAAGAAGATTCAAGATTTCCTTGCGGACCACATCTTTTAGGTTAGAGTTAAACCTTCTTTGGGATTCAATTGAGGTCTTAGACTCATCTTCTATATGAATCATATGCATGCACAAAGATTGGGGAATACCCTTGATATCATCTAGTGAGTAACCTATTGCTTTTCTATACTTTCTCAATTCATTCAATAGCAATTCAGTTTCACTTTCACTTAAGCTATCTTTTATGATCACGGGGTAAGTAGAATTAGGATCAAGAAATGTGAACCTTAGTCCTTTTGGAAGTGGTTTCAAATCCACCTTAGGTGCTTTAAGCTCACTCCAATACTAATCTTCCTTGTTTTCGTCCTTCTCCTCCTTTGGTCTCGGTTCGTCTTTTCCTAGCTCAAATGCTAGTACTTCACTTGGTTCCATCAGTTGAGCATCTAGTATTCTTTTGAATTTCGTGGCTTCATTTGAGAGGATTGCCTTTGATCCCTTTTCGTAGATTAAGGCTACTTCTAAGCCATCTTCTATGTATAACTCTTCTAGCTCTCCGGCAAAATCATCATCAAGGCATTCAGTGGAGAAAGCGGCTCCATCGATAGATGGCTTCTTCATAACATCCAAGATGCTGAAATTCAATATCAAATGTCCAAGATGAAGATCTATCTTTCCTCCCCCTTACATCAATTATGGCTCCCGCGGTTGAAAGAAAAGGCCTTCCAAGAATGATAGGATTCAATGGTTCTTCATCCATTTCCAAGAACACAAAATCCATTGGAACCTCGCAATTTCCAATCATCAATGGCAAATCTTCCAGAATACCATGTGGATATCGAATAGATCTATCCGCCAATATCAATTAAATCATTTTTGGCTTAAAGTTCGTGTAGCCAAGCTTCTTAGAGACCATAAAGGGCATTAAGCTCACACTTTCTCCTAAATCAACCAAACATTTCCCAAAGGTCATGTGCTTCAAAGTACAAGGAAAAGTGAAACTTTCGGGGTCTCTTCTCTTGGTGAGAAGTTTGTTTTGAATGATAGCACCACATTCATGAGTCAAAACTTCCATGACAGCATCAATTCTTTTTTTCTCGTGATGATATCCTTTAGAACTTTGTTCACTCTGGGGTTATCGTGGCACCACTCCATGAACGGTATTGTTACCACTAGTCCTTATGGGAACAAAAATTCATACTGTCAATTTCGTATTTGAAGGAAAGCTAGGAAACCCTAACTTTCCTTAAGGTCCCGGATTTTTGCTAAGCCAAACAACGATAGATCAAAAGTACGAATGAAACAGACGACAAAATAAAAGTAAAAGAGAATCGAAGTAAAATAGAGCAATAGAGATCTTATTCGAATCTGCGTTGAGCGTTACAACAGGTGATAAGCCGTGGCCGCGAGAGCTGTCGGTGAATATCCTAGTTCTAACAGCGTTAGACTTGCAAACCTAATTGAGACGCAACTCGCTAGAAAAAACGAAAATAAACCTAAAGTTGTAAGTATGAGTTGTGAAGAAATTTCTATGTGTCCCTCCTCGTTCTCCTTAACCCCTCTTTTATATGCCTTTGTAAACTGATCTCATTTCCTTTTCTGCCCTAGATTTGAGCATATCCTTCTGTGGAAATATTCCATTTTTCGGGAATATTCATTATTTCTATGATTTTTCCATACTTATCTTAAGACTTTGACATTATGGTATTTTCTTTTTATCTTCCGCAAAACTTGGGTAAATCATTGACGCAGCTGGGCCCGTTCTCGTTCTGAAATCGTAAGTGGACTTTTTCGCGTTTTGGGCCTTCCTGGGCCGTTTAGCGACCAAGTGACTTTTACGATTTCTTTCGGAGAAATCGTTCCTCGTACGACTACGTGGTGACAGTTTCACGAAATTATAAGACCGATCGTATAGTTAAGAAAATGTCGATTTTCAAGTTAACCGTTATCGTTTTATACGATCGATACGAAGTTTACGAAAAGTACAAGTGTTTACGGTTATTGCTATGAAACTTCAACGGAGACTCCAATCGATACGAAACAAGAAACAATCAAACAGGGATTCAAGGGAGAGGATGATCGATAAGACGTGGTCTAGTCAACCATGGGCGACTAGACGTTGCCCGTGTCTAGCCGCCTGGACGAGTAGACTTTATGAGAGTCTAGTCGCCTAACGGGCAACTAGACTTGGAACGAGTCTAGTTGCTCGTCGGGTGACTAGAATTTTATGAGAGTCTATTCGTCCGTCGGGCGACTAGAGTTTACGAGAGTCTACTAGATTTGACATGAGTCTAGTTGCCTGTTGGGCGACTAGACTTTACCGTTGTTTGTATTGCTCGTGTTTCCGAAGCGACACGGTTATCCGTTGTTTACGATGACTTCATATCGCTCTGAAACTCATTTATTCGGATTTCTCGGAGGTCTCGGCTGTTGATTTCATTATTCTTGCGTTTAGTTGCCCGCGAGTGGCTGGACTTTGCGAAGCGGCCGCTTATGGTTTGCTAGACGCGGAGCGTCATATTTGGTCGAGAGGAGATTGACCACATGGCAAGAGCCTCGGAGTTGATAATCTGCTCACGATTTTCATTTCCAAAGGAGAGACTATGTTTCCGTTACGCTTTTAGGAATAGATTTCGTCATGACCATTTTTGACCCCAACAATCCTCCCATATGATCCTTTATCTTTTGGTACGTAGCCGCCATAATTTTCTTCTTAAATCTTCCTGGAAAGGGTAGATTCAACTCATCAATCGATACATTAGTATCGGTGGGCATGTAATCTTTTTTCTTCTTTTGGCGTGGAGGAGGTTTTTCCTTGGGCTCCTCTTTTGAATCTTAGGCTCCTCTTTGGGTTCATATTCCTTCTCAGTTTCTTCTTCATTCACATGTTGCTCTTCTTCATCAAGCGACATTTGATCATTTTCAATATCTTCTAACTCGGTTTCATTCTTCTTAGGCTCGACCTCTTGAGTCCTTGAAGGTAATTGCCTTCCGCTTCTCAAAGTCACGACAAGACAAAGCTCTTTCGAGTTAACCTCACACTTACCGTGTATACTACCCATTTGAAACTCATGTTTAGAAGTTTGTTCCGTTATTTGATGCTCTATACCATTCACAAAGTTAGCAAGATCATCATACTTCTCCGATAACTCCACGTAATTCTCATGAATCTTGTGGTGTAACTCATCAAATTTGATGTTCAAGTCTCTTTTAATCTCCGCATTTCTAATCACAAGTTATTTTATCAAGGAATGCATCTCTTCGACCGTAGAGTTAGTAGACGTCTTTCCAATAGTGGGTCTTGTTGGTGTCGTAGGTGTCCGTTCTCCTGAATTTGTTCTAGGCTTTTACTCTTGTGAATAGCTCCCATAGTAGCTTTTTTGAACAAAACTCATATCTTGTTGATCAAAGAAGCTCTCATCGATCCTTAGCTTCTTCTTCTTTGGCTTGAGGACCGCTCGTGCTATCTCATCAATCTTGGCGTTCAATTCCTCAAGGCATTTACCCTTAATCTTGGGTGTAAAACCAAAGCTCTCTTTTCCTGGATAACTCTTAGCTAAATTTTCGACCAATTTCTCTCCATGAGCCGCGGTCAAGCTTGCAAAATTTCCATTGCTTGCTGAGTTCATAGCAAACCGGAAGTGTTGATGAGCTCACCTATGTAAAAGGCTTAGTAGACTTCCTTGAGTATATACATGGTGAGGAATATTCCATACATATCCATCAAACCTTTACCAAGCTTCACCTAGTGTCTCTTCAATCCTTGCTCGAAATTAAAAATGCTATTCCGGAAGTTTGTAGTCCTTCTATGTGAGTAGAATTGTCCAAGGAATCTCCTTTTGCATTGATCCCAAGTGGTTATAGAAGAACTAACCACGATCTTCTCCCATTGTGAAGCCTTACCGCCTAATGAGAAAGGAAAGAGAGATAGCTTCACATAAACTACGGGAATTACTTGAATCTTGGTTTGTATCGCATAGTCTTTCGAAGTTTTCATGGTGTTCGATGAGGTTCTCCATGGCCAAACCAAAATATTTTGCATTGTGGATCATGTTGATGAGGCTACAGTTGATTTCATGATGGGGCATATCTCTTGGTGGGGGTTTTATTCCCATCCTAGTGTTGCTCGTGATTGGTGTATCAAAGTCACCAATAGTCTCCTCATATGCTCCCATTCCGCCAACTCCTTCTTGAAATTGGTAATTCATCATCCTTGCAACAAAGCGTAAACAAAAAGAAAAAGAAAAAATAGTTAGATAACTTGAAAAGTAAAGCTTAGTCTCAAATTTAAATCAAATCCCAAAGAAAATCTTAAACTAGCAATCGTGCTCCCCGACAACGGCGTCAAAAACTTGTTGCGGATCGAAAGAAAACGAGTAATGAAGCTTTAAATTTATAAGCCCATTTCCTAACAATCACACAATCAGCAAGTGCACATATATGACATCGTAGTACTTTGGGGTCGAACCAATAGGAGCAAACATTAGTTAGATAGATCTAAGCATTGGGAATACAAAAGCAAAACAAAAAGCAAAGCAAAAATGTAAATGACTTAAATAAAGAAAATAAACTTAGTAATAAACTTAGATTTTAGGAAGGGGTCTTTCAATTGATGTATTGGGTTTGGGAGTTGTTTTTGGTGAGTCTAGTGTTCAAAGATTGAGAAGATTGTTCTTAATTGAGAAGTTATGCAAGCATAGTTGAGAAATTATAAGGGAAAGATTGCTTAAGGAAAAGAGTCTAAGAGATCCAAGGTCTTGTAAGTTCATAGCATAAGTTTCAAGAATTAAGAATTGCAAAGAGATTCACTAGTGAAATTTCGAAGAAAAAGAAAAATGATTCAAAGTTTTTGATTTAGTGATAGTGACTCCATTAAGAAAATATTCAAGAGAATTGCTAGAAGAATAAAGAGTTTGATAGAATTACAAAAGGGTCTCTTAGTACTAAGCAAAAATCGAAAAGGGGAGTTATTGATCTCATTGGGAAATCTTGAAAATGTTGCTAAGAAAGAACATGTGGGGTTCAATCTCTAGAACGTTAAGAAGGGAAACACATCCGGGTAGTGTAGGTAATAAATGGGAATCAGGATTCGTAGCCTAGTGGAAGCAATAGCTTTGTATGCATAAGTTGTTCGGCTACTACCTTGATTTTGCCATATGTATTGTGTTACTTGTTTTTCAGAGAAAACCACCATCAAAATTGAGTTAAACCTCCTTTAAACACTTCTTTGAATATCTACCCCTTTTATTTCCAAGCCGAGTGAATTACGACTTCTTGCCCATAAGTAAAGACCGCACGCCATATACTTAATTGAATGTTAAGGGATAGGTGGATAAGAGGACATGTGGACATTTAACTTAAGTGCCTAGAGATAGTTCTTGTGACGAGTATGGCAAAGTACATTTAGTATTTGTGATTTATGCATTATAATACTACTCTTTATGAAATTTGGTTGAAGGCATTTCTAGACATACTTTGGCTTGGATTCTCATTTTCAAACCTCGCTTCCGGATTTTATCTTTGTTGTTTGCTTGAGAACAAGCAAAGGGCAAGCCCGGGGGAGTTGATGTGCATAGGTTTTTATGCATTTTAGAACTCATTTCTTTTACTTTTTAGATGCATTTAGGTTGTAAATATTTCATATAAGTCTTAGAATGCATTAGTTTGAGTCTAGAGTCTAGTTTAGAAACATATTGCATTTGTATATCATTTTCTTTGCATTTGTAGGTGCAATTTTGGAGTTCAATTTGAGAGCTTGAGATATGGATTCTAAAGGCTAAAAGGACCAAGAATCAAAGGGATTTAAAGGCTAGAAGCAATGGGAGAAAGTGGGGATCAATAAGGCATCAAAGAGGTGCAAGAGGCCACAAAAACTGCTAAATGGAAGCTCCCATCGACCTCTAGGTCGATGGCTTGCTACCTAAGGTCGATGGCTGGCTACCTAAGGTCGATGGTTGGTCACCTTTCCAGCAAACAACACTCTTGCTGCTAAAGGGAAGCTTTCATCGACGTTAGACAGGCTCTCATCGACCTCCCAGGTCGATGGCCTGTTACCTTTACCCGAAAATCGCCTTTCTCCACCTATTTATACCCCCTTTAACCTATTTTTATGTATCCATCTTTTTATCCAACACTTCTATAACTTTTCTCCTTCAAAAAAAGATTGTATTTTCTCTTGATCTTTAGATCAAGAGTTTCTCTTTTAAGTTTGAAGGTCATTAGTATCATCTTTACACTTTTGCGCTTTTCGCTGCCACGAAGTTGGCCTCTTCCTAGAGCTTCTTTTTTGTTTGTTTGTTTGGAAGAAGTAGCCAGCAAGGCTCCTTTTGAAATACCCGTAGAATATACAGCAAAAGAGACTTACGATGTTATAGAATTGAAAAGCACATTGGCGTTATCATTTAGAATTACTATTTTTTCCTTTTCATGTTTTTGCCATAAAGAAATCGACTTGATTCTGTTTTGAAAAGTGAAAGACTAGACCTTTGTTTTTTGTCCACATCAGTGGTAATAAGAGGAGCTTTTTCTAAATACAGCAATATCTTTTGGCCCACGAATCATCATCAAAATATATGATCGATTGCTGAATTTGTAGTAAACGACCTTGCTTCTCAGCTTCATGAGACACCTAAAGATATTGCCTCTTCTCATTAAGTACATCTTTGTTATTCTCATTCTCACCAACTCTGCATCAAAACCTACATGTTCTTCTAAAAGTACACCAAAAAGAGAATTGTCAAGTTGAATGATATTTGCAGAGATTGGTGGGAGATCATTTGTGTAGCTAATATTAGAGTAGTTAAGATATGATTCTTATATATCGTCAAATATATTCTCTAGTTAGTGTACATCCCTTATTCTTAGGATCATCTCCTGTATAAATGTACTACGTTCTCATGTTAATATAACACACAATCTCTTTACATGGTATCAGAGCCCTAGATTCCTAAAACCTTTTTTTTCTCTCTGTTTTTCAAAGCTTGAGACGATCACTCAATGGCTTCTCAAACTTCTTCCTCCTTTGATTCAACCCCTGCCTCATCGGCATCTACTCTTCTTGTCAATCCAAATGAAACCTATCCCATACTCTCGATCAACATGAGTACTGTGACTCGTCTCACAGCCTCAAACTACATAACTTGGAGTCTTCAAGTCTCCTTGTTCCTTGATGGGCATAATCTACAGAAATATATCTCTGATGATTCTTTGGTTCCACCTCCTACTGTGCAGGTTAATGCTCTCACCACACCAAATCCAAAATACATAGTTTGGACCCGTCAGGATAAGCTAATATTCTCGGCGCTGCTTGGATCTATTTCCCTATATCTTCAACATCTTGTTTCCATGGCTACAACTTCTCTTGAAGCATGTAACATCCTTCGATCTACATATGGTCGTCCTTCACGTGGTCATATGAAACAGATCAAGGACTCTCTTAAGAAAAGCAACAAAGGGCAGAAAACCATCGATGAATATATGCAATCTATCAAAGTCAAACCTGATCAATTAGCTTTGCTTGGCAAGCCATTTGATCATGAAGATGTAATTGAATACATTATTGATGGACTTGATGATGATTATCGTGGTGTTGTTGAACAGGTTAATGGCCAAGATGTTCCTCCCACACTTGATGAACTTCGTGATAAACTTGTTAACAGAGAAGCAGCAATTCTCACAACTCAATCAGGTTCGGTTCTCGCTGTCTCTGCTAACGTTATAATGCAGAAGTCAAAGTCTATGTATCGACCACAACAATTTGATCATCAAGCGCAAAACAGGGCTTTTGGAAACCGTCTTTCATTCAATCCTCGTTTCTCTAAACCATATTTGGGCAAATGTCAAGCGTGTGGTGTTCAAGGACATAGTGCTCAGCGATGCACACAGTTTCGCATAGTGGCCATGGATGTTGGGCCTTCTTACTCCTCACATCCGGTACCGTGGCAACCTAGAGCGCATCACACAACGATGTCTGCTCCTCCTCATCAGTTTCTCGATCCTCCATCGTGGTTACTGGATAGTGGAGCGTCTCATCATGTGACTTCTGACCTCAACAACTTGTCTTTACATTCACCATATCAAGGCAATGAAGCTGTTTTGGTCGGTGATGGATCGAGTCATGCCATAACACATATGGGTTCTACTTCTCTAGCTATACCATCTCACTCGATTACTTTGAATAATGTGCTTTATGCTCCTGCTATTGAGAAGAATTTGATGTCCGTAAGTTAAACATGTGCTGATAATCATGGATCTATTACCTTTGATCGTTGGTCTTATCAGGTGAGGAAGATAACCACGGGGGCGCTTCTCAAAACAGGACGCACTAAAAACGGGATGTATGAATGGTTGGATTTAATTCTCTCTTCTACTCAATTTCGTGTTCTTACAACAATAAAAACATCTATGACCGAATGACATTCTCGCTTTGCTCATCCTGCTTTTGATGTTTTGATTCGCATTCTCTCTAAGGGTTATTTGCCTTTTTCACATAAACTTCAAGGTTCTTTATTATGCAATTCTTGTTCCATTAATAAGAGTCACAAACATTCCTTTGAAATTGTTTATTATGATGTTTGGACATCTCCAATTTTCTCTTTTGATGGTTTCAAGTATTATCTGGTTTTGGTTGATCATTTTACCCGGTATACATGGATTTATCCTCTTAAACGCAAATCTCAGGTTTATGAAACATTTACATGTTTTAGAGAACTTGTTGACAATCGGTTTCAAACTAAAATTGTAACCTTTTACTCTGACAAAGGTGCTGAATCTCATGCCTTAACACCATTTTTATCAAAGAATGGCATTGTGCATCGAACATCACCACCACATACTCCTGAGCATAATGGCATTTCAGAGCGAAAACATCACCATATTGTTGAAACTGGTTTAGCTCTTTTATCTCATGCTCATATGCCTCAGAAGTTCTGGTCTTTTGCGTTTACTACTGCGGTATATTTGATTAATCGTCTTCCTAGCTCATCTTTACAATTTCGAAACCCATATGAATCTCTTTTTAAAGAACCATCAAACTATTCAAAACTTCGTGTGTTCGGGTGTTTATGTTATCCTTGGTTAAGACCTTATGCTACTCACAAACTCGATTCACGATCTTCTCCTTGTGTCTTTATAGGTTACTCATCAAGTCAGAGTGCCTATTTCTGTTTTGATAAAGAAACGTCCAGAGTTTATGCCTCACGACATGTGGAGTTTTTCAAAAATACCTTTCCTTTTCAAAACAACAGCTCTACTACGTCTTTATCTTCACCTTCTGACACTTTTTATGATCCTGTAGTTTTTGACTCACCCTCTGTTTGTTCGATTCCGTCCTCTCTACATCCTGTTTTAGGTGCACCGCCGCCCTCTGGTGAGCAATCCTCACCGCCTATCTCTGTGCCGTCGCCGACGATGTCAGAAGCAGAACTCTCAGGTGCGCACAACTCTTCTTCTCATAGCAGCAGCGCCACCGCATCCTCTAATTCTTCTGTGAATGATTCACTGGCCATTGTTCCCTTTGTATCACAACCTTTGGCTCCTTCTGCAAATACACATCCGATGGTCACTCGCTCTAAGAACCAGATTGCTAAGCCTAATCCTCGCTATGCGTTGAGTATAATAGTTCCACGGGATGAAGATACTGAACCTAAGACATATATTCAATCTTTAAAAGACCGTCGTTGGCGTAACTTGATGGGTGATGAAATCAGTTCTCAGGTTGAGCATGGCACTTTTTTCTTTACTCCTCCCGATCCTAGTTACAATTTGATAGGCTGTCGTTGGGTTTTCCGCATAAAGAGAAGAGCTGATGGTTCCATTGAGCGGTTTAAGTCCAGGCTTGTTGCCAAAGGATATAATCAAAGGCCTGGCATTGATTACTTTGAGACTTTTAGTCCGGTGGTTATGCATCCTACTATACGCATTGTTCTGGGTCAAGGAGCGGCTTGTGGCTGGGATTTAAGGCAGATTGACGTTAACAATGCCTTCTTGCAGGGCTATCTTGATGAAGATGTGGATATGAAGCAGCCTCTTGGTTTTCTCGATCAAGACAAGCCTGACTATGTGTGTAAGTTGGTTAAGGCGATTTATGGGATTAAACAAGCTCTCCGAGCCTGGTACAATGCCCTTCGTACCTTCCTTGTTGATTGTGGATTCTATAACTCCGTAGCTGATACATCTCTTTTTGTTCTCCAAAAGGCTGGTGTTGTTATCTTTGTCTTGATATATTTTGACGACATTGTCGTTACAGGCAATTCAAGCACTCACATTCAAGCATTTATCGATCTTCTTGCTGCTCGGTTTTCACTCCAAGACATGGGAGAGTTGAGTTACTTCCTTGGCATTGAAGTAGCTCGTGATGCTTTCGGTATAACACTTACGCAAACCAAGTATATCAATGATTTGTTACATCGGACTAATATGGTTTCAGCTAAGCCTATTTCGACGCCAATGTTGCATGATTCTCCTCTATCTGCTACGGCTGGTCCACTACTTTCTGACCCAACAGAGTATCATTCGGTTATTGGCAGTCTTCAGTACTTGTTGCTCACTCGTCCGGACATCGTCTTCGCCGTTAATAAGTTGTCACAATATATGCACAAATCATTTGAAGATCATTGGGTAGCAACGAAGCGAATCTTAAGATATCTTTGCGGCACAAAGAAAATGGGTCTCTTCTTCTCTGCCTCTAATCCTTTCCGCGTCCATGCCTTTTCTGATGCGGATTGGGTTGGAGACAAAGATGATTACATGTCTACGGGAGCTTACTTGGTCTATATTGGCAAGCACTTAGTCGTCTACTCTTCTAAGAAGCAGAAGAAAGTGGCTCGTTCATCTATTGAAGCTGAGTTCAAGTCAGTGTCGGATACAGCATCTGAAGTTGAATGGGTACTTTCTTTGCTTTGAGAACTTGGTTTTACTACAACAGAACCACCTGTGATCTACTGTGATAACATTGGTGCAACGTACTTATGTGCAAACCCAGTCTTTCACTCAAGAATGAAACACGTCGCCGTTGATTATCATGTCATTCATGATATGGTACAGTTGGGTTCTCTTCGTGTTACACATGTTTCTTCCGCTGATCAATTGGCCGATGCTTTGACGAAGCCTTTGTCTCGTGCTCTGTTCAAACCGTTGTGTGTCAAGATTGGTCTCGCTTCGCTTGGTCCATCTTGAGGGGGCGTATTAGAGTAGTTAAGATATGATTTTTATATATTGTCAAATATATTTTCTAGTTAGAGTAGATCCCTTATTCTTAGGATATCTCCTGTATAAATGTACTACGTTCTCATTCATGTTAATATAACACATAATCTGTTTACAGCTAAAGATGTATTTTATGTGGTTGAAGCTGATTTGTTAATAGGAATCAAGAGACAACAAAATTTATCATGTGTTAATCGTTGGCATTGAAAGCATCATTTTTGTAATTTCTTCCACTTATTGCTTAGATATTTCAACAAATAGTTGAGAAAAGTTTTGGACCAGAAATCGTGAAATACCCAAAATGGCAGCATTCTTGGCCTCTCTTTCCTACACGGCTAAAGCACGGCCACTGTTCAACCGCCACGGTAGCTACAATCTCAGTTCCTCTGTAAGCTGTACTCTCGCCATTTTAACTTAAAATTTGTAACTTCGTAGCACTGAAATTCTCTAACAACAAAAAAATATGTACTTTCACAGATCGGGAAACATATCAAAACCAGCTTCCCTTGGCAACGATTGTCTCTGAAGCAGATTTCTGCGGTCCAGACTCCTGACGGCGCCGTTAACGTTGAGGCAGACGATGGCAACGAAGAAGTGTGCGAGCTTGTCAACGGAGTAGAAGTTTCAGTTGATGGCGTTGAAGCTTACCTGTTAACGGCGGTGAAAAACAACAACGGAACAGGGTTGCTTCTACTCTCTGATGTCTTCGGCTTTCAAGATTCTTCCACACGCGATTTCGCTTATCGTGTCGCTTGCAATGGCTACAAGTATCCATCTTCTCTCTGAAATCCAAAACTTCCCCACCCCAATTGTCGTGACTCTTAATGCAATTTTGTTTCTTTTGACACAGTGTTCTTGTCCCGGACCTGTTTCGTGGAGATCCATGGTCCAAAAATCGACCAGAGTCTGAATACGAGGAATGGAGAAGAGCGCAAGACCCAAACCGGATCCGACAAGACACAACTAGCTTCACGAAATGGATGGTCGAGGAATTTGATGCGGCCGGGATTTCGAAGAAGTTGGGAGTGATAGGATTCTGCTTTGGCGGTGGACGCGTGGTTGACTTGTTAGCCGCCGACGGAAACTTTTACTTTAGCACTGGCATCTCCTTCTACGGCACGAGAATTGACTCCGCAGTGGCCGAAGATGTAAAAGTTCCAGTCTTGTTCATTTCTGGAGACCGAGACCCGCTTTGCCAAGTGGAAAATTTATACGAAATGGAGAAGAAGATTGGTGAAGAGTCAAAGGTTATGGTGTTCGAAGGAAGGGGTCACGGCTTTGTTCACCGGCCTGAGACGCCAGAAGATGACAGTGATGCAGATGAAGCGTTTGCCGTCATGAGGAATTGGTTACATCATCATTTGCTTTCGAAACCATAATTTTCTTTTCTCGAATCAGAGCAAAGTTAATTAATATAACAACTAGGATTATATACTTACTAAAAGTAACATAATTTTACTTGTCACCAACTTAGAGCATCTCCATTTGTGAACTAGGGGAGCTCGAATCCCAACCCATTTTTTAGATTATTTTAATTTTTTTGTTTGATTTTTCTTTAAAAAAATTTAATAAACGAACCAATCGCGGGCCATCACGTGTTGTGTGACTCGCGAACAGTTCATGAAACTATCTCTTACGGGATATGCTAAAAAAGACAGTATCATACAAAAAAAAATTATAATATTAATTTTTTTCTTTTGGGATTTGTGTGAACCTCCCCATTGAATCTCCAATGGGATGGTCTTATTATAACATGGTTAACTAGGTAGATCCCCACGAACATTTGTCTAACACACTATAGTTTGTAAGTTTACGATCTATATCCATATGTAGGGCTGACATTTTACCCGATACCCGAAACCCGACCCGAAATATCCGAACCGAATTCGAACCCATATTTTGGAAAAATATCCGAACGGATACTAGGTCTCGAGAAGTTCGGATATCGGATATACCTGAATCCGAATCGAACGGATACCCGATAAAACTCGAACCCGAACTTACTCGAACCCGTAACCGAACCCGAAATCCAAATAAAAATCCAAATACCCGAAAAAGTACCCAAATACCCGAAAAATATTCAAAATAAGTACCCAAATTTATCCAAAAACCTTAAAATACCCGAAAAACCATTAAAAAACTCGGAATACTCGAAGACAAAAACCGAAAATATCCAAAAAAACCCGAAATACCCGAAAATATCCGAAATACCCGAACCCGAATAGCCGAACCCAAACTACCCGAACCTGAACCTAAATACCCGAACCCAAACAGTAAAAATACCCGAACGAGTATTGTAGAGCTGGAGTTCGGGACCCGAACCCGAACCGAACCTGATCCGAACCCGGTCGGATACCCGGACGCCCAATCCTATCCACATGGTTTTGAAGTTGAGAACTCAAATTCACACAAATCGCGAAAGACGCGTTCCTATTTAAATTTGCCAGAAATCACGTGAATTTCATATAATAGGTTCCAACTCCATAAATTTCGTTTATGCCTTAAAATATATCATCTATATAAATTGTGAATTTCTTAATCTTGATAAATTTTCTGATCGGATGTTAATACTTATTTCGTCTGAATTTTTATGAACTGATCATGTAATCAAAGTTTAAGGATATTTTCCTTAACAAATTTAAGCGAAACACTTTCGATCCGAATTCAAGCTCTTTTTGAGTAATACTCAGTTGCATATTCCATTTTTTCCTGTAAAGAAAATTAAATTTTTTCAGAGGTATCTTGCTTCTAACACAAACCACTGAAATCGGAGGAATTTCCTGAAGCTATACCTTTATTATACTCGTTATGGATCTGTGTTAAGTAAAAATTTCTAAATGGTGTTTATGGGTTTTTTTTGAGAGATTCTTTAGGGAGAGAGAATAAGAACCAAAAATGTAAAAAATACTTTATTGATATGTAAAGAAATCAATCACAATGTATGAGATTGAACAATGAGTTTCTCATCTTTGAATTAGCTTTTTTCCTTTGTATTTATAATATTCGAATAAGAGTATTTCTATATTCTTTATGAATAACTTCTAGTTTTGAGTTTCTTTTTACGATAAGGAATATTTCCATAATTCTATAAGACAATTGTCTTTATCTCTAAGATTCAAATCATATAACAGGGAATATTCGCTCAGCTTTAGCTTGTGGCATTATCGTAGCTATGTGTCATTGGCTAAGGACTTGGTTAACACATCCAACTATGGGGGTTATCTATGTGTCTTCGATCTAGCTAAGGCTAGGCTTTAAGGGAATAAAATTATCCTCAACAATTTTCCCCCACTCTTTATTTTCTACGTGTAGAATTTGAAGAGTATATTCTTTCTTAGGTGATTTAGACTTAGCCTTAGTATAGGATTGGCCCCGTAGGTTGAATAAACGTGACTAGAGCCATGGCTATTGCCAACGTCGTTGGTCCTTGTCACTAAGGCTTCATCCTTGGTGAATCGCGTTAGCATTAGTGGACCCCGTCTGTTGATGAATTGCTAGGCCGAAATTATTCAGTGACATTTGTGCCTATTCGTTTTTGGCCCACCATCATTAGGGTTAGATAGGAAGGAAACGGAGAAATCTCTCCCATTTCAGACTTATCATCTGGTTTTTCTTGTGTCAGATCAAGGCTCTCTCCTCAAGAAGCAATTGTCTCTCTCGCTTCTCTGCTTAGTTCCCTGCCGCCTTCCAGCGACTCGCATCCCTTTCTCCTTCATAATACTAATCTTGTTGATGCGATTGAAGAAATCGTTACAATTTTGTCTTAGGATTTTGCTTTTGTGATCTTTACCGAAGATGGTGAGGCTTGTTCTAACCACTCTCCTTTTGATTTGCATATCTACAGTCGCTCTCGTTGTTCGTATCCCAAATCATTCCATCGTCTTACTAAAGGAACTGAGGGAGGAGCTGAAAGCTACCATGTAGGCTTTGGCCAACGCCAAAGGGGAGGAGACTCGCTTGCAGACCGCGGTAGAGACCAAGGCCAGGGAGGTTAACCAGGGTGTAACCAAGGTGGATGTCGCTGAGGGAATTGCCTATGTGAAAGTTAGGTGGGAAATGGCATAACCTTTGGCTGCCTTTGACCTTGAAGTCTAGGAGGTACGTCGTATGGAGGAACTTCTCAAAGGTGAAACACCTCAGCCTATGGAGTTAAAGTTTGTTTCCTGGCTTCCGCCCATCGTGAACCGCCCAAAAGAAGAAGAGAAGAAGGAAGCAGAAGGTGCCCCTAGGGCGTAAAGTTTGTTTTTTTTATCTTGTTGATGGTGTTAGCTTCTGCCGCTGATTGTAATGGCCCCTCAGGGGCTTTGGAACATAGGGTCTTCGTGCCCCCAACTCATGATCAGGCCGCAGGGCCTTAAACACTTCTTCGACCGTTGTGGTCAAAAAATCTATCGTACTGGGCCTCTAAGACCTTTTTATTCTTCTTCTTAATAAGCCTTCTTTGCTTCCATAATTGTGATTCTATCCTTACCGAACTTCTCTCAATTCCCGGAAGTGCCTTACTGATAGAACTGTCTTGGGCTGCCTATAGATCCTCCTTTGAAGATTTAGACCATTGACCCAAGGTTTACATATACGATAGTTGATTGTGAGAATATTGGTAGATCAATGTTCGCCTTGTCTTTGATTCTAAAGATCCTTTAACTAAGCCCTGATGTACTTCACGCTTAGGGAATCCAAGGTTCATTGTCGGAAAAATTTTCAAAATCCAAGCAAGGGGCATGTAACCTTGAAGGACCATAGTCTCTCAAGTGTTAGACCTATGAACCCTCAAACTCTTTTGTCTAAGCCCTGATACTCATTGCCCTAGAGAACCAAATGTTCATCATTAGAAGAATATTCAAAGTCATACCATGGGGAACATAGCCTTGGTAACCATGGTCTCTTAGGCGTTAGACTTATGAATCCTTAGATTCTTCATCTAAGCCCTAGGACACATGACCCTAGAGAACCAAAGGTTCATCGTTGGCAGATTAGACAAAGTCGTACCATGGGGCACGTAGCCCTGGTAACCATGGTCTCTTAAGCGTTAGACTTATGAATCCTTAGATTCTTCATATAAGCCTTGGGGCACATGGCCTTAAAGAACGAAAGGTTCATCGTTGGCACGCTATTCAAAGTCATACTATGGGGCACATAGCCCTGGTAACCATGGTCTCTTAGACGTCAAACTTACGAATCCTTAGATTCTTCATCTAAGCCCTAGGGCACATAGCCCTACAGAACCAAAGGTTCGCCGTGGGAAAACTATTCAAAGTCATACCATGGGGCACGCAGCCCTGGTAAGCATGGTCTTTTAGGCGTTAGACTTATGAATCCTTAGATTTTTAATCTAAGCCCTGGGCACATGGCCTTAGAAAACAAAATGTTCATAACTGATATATTATGTAACGTATAACGTTAAGAGACCAGGTCTTAATACTTTCATACTTAAGAGTGGCGAGCTCAAAAGTGTTTAAATACCATACCGTAGTCTCGATCGGATTTTATCATGTATGAGTATGTAGATCTCTTGGACCCGTAGTCCCTTGAGCACGTAGCCTAGGTGGGTGCGTGGCCTTAGTGAGTCCTAGACTAGGTGGGTGTGTGGCCTTAGTGAGTCCTAGACTAGGTGGGTGTTAGGCCTGTGGGCACGTGGCCTTAGGTAGACTCACGATCCCTGGGCCAAAGTCCTATGATCAGTGGTACTGACCTTTAGTGAGTTTCGTAAACTCGGTGGGCACTAGGCCTATGGGCATATGGCCTTTTTGGACTCGTTTTCCCCTGGGCACGTAACCTTAGCTTTGTGGCCAATATTGTTACCGTACGGTTTAAAGATTTCAATGGGCCACAAGCTAGAATGGACATGGATGCACATATTCCATATGCTTTGCTAACTTGCATAGTTTGGATGCATTGCATCAACCATGATTAGGAGCTCGTCTGCATTAGCGCGTAGGCTTTTAACCTTGGTTTTAGGAGCATGTTGGCATTACATGGGCCATAATTAGGAGCTTCTCCGCATTATATGGATTTTTAGCCATGGTTAGGAGCATATCCGCATTACATAAACCATGGTTAGGAGCATGTCCGAGTACATGGATTTTTAATGGACACATGGCCTTGATGGGTTAAGGGACATGTCAATTTCCCCTAAAGGAAAGTCGCTCGCATTTGTAACTCTTGCGACTACCTTTCTATGGATTACAAGATTTCCCTGGGTCATTATTGACCCAAGTTTCGGGGTAAACATGGTTTATAGCATTCTTAGCCTGGTCTATTTATTTCCGGAGGCGTTAATTTATACCCGCATTTTCTTTTTTAAAGAATAGATAGGCGCTAAATCGCTCTTTTGCTCAAAATTATTTTTATTCAAGGTTGCCATTGCATACTGGACAACAAAATATAAGTATAAAAGTTGAAATTATAAATAAAACTGAGTCTCCTAGTAAGGTTCCATGGTCTGTTTAACGCTAATGACTAGGGTTCGAATTACCTTGCTCTACCTCTGATCCAGTGCTAAGCTCTTCTCTTGCCTAGGGCCTTCCTCCAGGCCGACGTTCGGCGTTGGCGTATGAGGATTGCTTCCACGGCGGGGCGATTTGGCAGAAATTAACATGGCCATGGCTTGCAGTCGAGGCTGTGGAGCGATGGCTTTCAAGGTCGTGTGGTAGCATGGGCAAGCGTGTTACTGATCTCCTTTGATCTCTTTCACTCCCCAAGGTGTTGGGAACTTTAATTATTGATGCATGGTAGATGGAACGGCTCTCATGTCATGTATACATGGCCTTCCCATGATGACATTGTATGTCGACAGGCAGTCTCCATAATGAAAAACTTAGTTCTTTGGTTGACGCTCCTTGCGTTGACAGGCAGAACCACCTTAGCGATTGTTTGCCTCGCTTCGCCACTATATAAAATCAGAGGATTAGACTTTCGTATGATTTCTTCTTCATTTAACCCTAGCCCTTCCAAGGCGTTAGCGAAGATTATGTTAGTTAAGTTGCCGTTGTCGACTAGTACGTGCTTCATAAGATAGTTAGTAACTTTCAAAGATATCACATGGCGTCATGATGTGGCAACATCACTTCATCTTCGGTGTTAGCGGCAAAACTTATGACGTTCCCGGGTAGTCTCTGCTAATAACCATTGCGTCTGTCTTCTGGTGAGCCTTAGTGGCGCAGGTGCTTCGCTTTGCGGCAGAAGTAGTCATTTCACTTACTTCTGATGCACTGGTGATGAATTTGGTATCGAGAACTTGCCTTGGTGAATAAGGTCTCACCCCGGTGGGGCGTCATTTTTAGTTGTTCATGAATAAGGGCCTTGGCTTTGTCCGAGAAGAATTCCAGAAGGTATCCTTTCCTTAGCAGCTCATTCACTTTCAACCATCGTTGGATCCAGTCCTCTGTCAGGTGACTGTGGTCGCTACGGAAGTCGCACCACTTGTAAGTGTCCCTTTTATGATGTGGGGTTTGTATCTTCACTAACAACTTAACTTTCCTTGACATATGTACCGGAAAAACCACTATTTATGCGGGGGATATTACAAGATTAGACATGTCAGGCCATGTCATGGGCACATACTTTTCATGCTTTGCTTTGGCCAAGGGCGTCGGCCACGCCTTTGCGTTACCCTTGGTTAAACTATCAGCTTCATATCGAGGGTTGGATCTGTCATCTTTGGAGGCTTTCCCACGACTGGAAGCCTTAACACCAGCTTTCTGAGCCAACTAGGCTTGGTAGGCGTTATCTTCTTCCCACTTGATCTGCACCCAAGCTTTGGAAAGAACGTCTTCCTTAGCGTGACAAGGATACTTGGTGAGCTCTTTGTAGAGGTCGCCATCATTCAGTAATCCTTGCCTGAAGGAGGAGATAGATGTGGAGGTAACGCAGTTTGGGAGTGACACCTTCTCTTTGTTGAAGCGATGAATGTATTCTTTGAGGCTTTCGCCTTCACATTACTTAATCCGGTAAAGGTCATCAGAGGTGCGCCTTAGGGTGTGGTTGTTAGCGAATTGCTCAAACAATGATCGGTTAGCATTGCAAATGAGTCGATGGATCCATTAGCTTGATTAGAGTACCATGGCAATGCTGACCCCGAAAGGCTTGCTCTGAACCCTTTGCACATGCACACTTCTATGTGTTAATGACTAACAAATGTAGTGAGCATTTGTTGGGGTCGCGGTTTCGTTTGAGGGAAACGAAAACGAGCAACGAAGCTTTAAGTTCATAAAAGCCCGTTTCCTATCAATCACACAATCCGCAAGTGCACGGATATGTCATCGTAGTACTTTGGGGTCGAACCACAAGGAGAAAACCTTAGCTAGATGGATCTAAGCTTTGGGAATACACACTTAAGCCTAACCTAAGTAAATAAGAAAGCTTGGGTTTTGTTTTGGTTTTCTTAATATTCTAGAAATAAAAGCAAGACAAGAAAGAAAACATAAACTTAAAAGAAGCTAACTTGAAATAAACTATAAACTTAGATGATGGACCCATGAATGTCATAATCGATCCACTTAGAAAGATGGTGAT
>OVAN01005383.1:0-23622 GCA_900406275.1 Anastatica hierochuntica | reverse complement strand
TGGGTGCTTAGGTGGTTTAGATGATTATGTTGCATTTCTTCATGATGTATGAGTGTTTTAGAGTTTAAAAATGTCACTGATATGCTAATTCGAACCAGATTTTCGTTCATGAAAAAAGAAAAAAAAATCACAAAAAAAACGAAAAATCATTTTAAAATTCTGTATATCTGGTTTAGAAATTAGCATTTGCATATTATTATGTTGATTAGATTCACCTTGAAGAATGCACATATTTGGTTTATTTTCTGATTGGTGGTTTGTACTTGGGTAGTTAGGGGACATGGATATCAATATACTCTTTCTCTCCTGCGATTTTGCATAATGTCTTGCATCTTGACGCAACTTTTGATACCCGAAACACTCAAGCCTCACCACTAAAAAGCCTTGAATACCTAGCCTGATCTCCTGATTATGAGTTCTTTGGTGAAAAGTTTCACGCCCATCTTAATTGAATGTAGAGAGTTATTAACACGGATGCTGAGTTTACAGGTCCATATTTTAGAGTATGGATGGGCTTGGGAGGTTATGCAGCGATTCTTGGGGAGAATGTTTTAACTGTTCTGAGTCTTAATGGTTAGCGAAAGTAGCGCAAAGTAAGGTTTTCTGATAGCATGCAATCCATTGGTTTTTGAGTTTCTTTTCCCGCAGGCTTAGTCTTCGTTTCCTTTACTTGAAGACAAGCAAAGATTCAAGTCTGGGGGATTTGATGTGTCAGTATTTTAGTATTTTTTACTACGGTTTTCACACGAGATTTATGGGTTTTAGTATGTATTCAGATCCTTTTGGCGTGGATTTGTGTTCTTTGTTATTTTTATAGGAATCGAGCTTGAATGTGCGAAAAGAATGCATTTTGGATGGATTTCAGTATCGAAGGAAGTGTTCGTGAAAAGCTAGAAAATACCCAGAAAATTGGATAAGGATCGATCGATCCATGTCTATGGATCGATCGATCCCTGTCACGAATTGCAGACTGATTTTACGAAGAATCAGACCGAACTTATTTCGAACCGGATTATTATCAAAAGACCTAAGCTCGTGTTTTACCTTTCCTTATGCTTTTGTTTTGAGTTTTAGAGAGCAATAGAGAGATTTGTAACCTAGGGAGAAGAAGCTTCTTTGTTCTTCGATTCGAGAAGTTTTCGGAACCCTTTTTACTCTTGTTTTTGCTTAATACAATCATGTCTCTTTTGAATTTGATATGTGTTTATGAAATTATCATGAGTGAGTAGTCTGTTCGTTGGGTTTAGGGATTCTCACATAGGGATTCATGAATTGTTGATGTAGAATCGCATGATTAGGGATTTAATCTAATGAATCTTCATCTATGATTGATCGTTATGCATAAAATTAAATTGATCACTTAGTTACTGAACTTAGATAATTTAACACCTGGAAAGTGTTTGTTTAAATGCCTGAAAGAATCTTAGATGAGCAATTCTTCTTAAGCCAATGGAAGTTGATGTTTAAGTGAATTGTGAACATATCGAACCTGTTAGTAATGCATGATTAGAAATCGAGGGTCAACGGAAGTTAGTCTCGAGATTTCTAATACATAGAGAACTGATATTACGGCAGTAGATCAATTCTACATTAGAGTTTGAGTTCAAGACGGTTTTTAACTTGTTCTCTAGTTTATAATTTGAATCAACAATGAATCGTTTCCCTGAGAATACCCGATGTCCAACACTTCTTTGATTGATTTACAACCTCTTCGTTGCTGCCTGCATTTATTTCGATATTTAACTTGTTCCCTAGTCTATAATTTGCTTTCTTAATTTCGATATTTGCATTATCCCAAAAGACATCTTTTTAGCCTTAGCCCGCTGTGTGATATGATATTTCTTCGTGCTACCTTTGGCCTCTGTGGATTCGATTCTGAACCACTACAGCGTACTTTGTGCGCTTGCAGTGTTATCTTGGGTAAAAACCTGAGCTATCAGATGTCCAAACCTTTGATGCCAAGCTTCACAGGTAACTTGATTATTGAGCTTAACTTGAGAAAGAAATTTTGTTTGAGACGAATCAAGAGCAATGAAAACATAGAGATTATTCCTGGAGGCTACCCTTCCCAATCATGGAGTCCAGAGCATACTCCTGATGAAGAAAATGAATTTAAGGAAGAACATAGCAAGAACTAGAAGAGAAAAAAAAAATATGGAACTGTCTTGAGTAAGAGCACTTATACTAAAAAGTTGAATTTAAAACTGGAACATAAAGAACAAACTGAGAAATGTGTTTCTTAGAAAGTAAAATGGTGTATGATATGTTAACAGGAATATGAACTCAACCAGAAAGAGTAACATAAGTGTTACTTATCGATTCACTATTAATGAAAAGATACAAGTCATATCAAACATAACAACCACCCCGTGTATCTATTATCCAGGATTTTTCAGCAAAAGTAAGACTATTTTGTATTTCCCGCAGAAGAAGTATAGTGAAGGAAATAGAAAGTGGTACATGAGGGTGATTGTGTATGTGGGATTATTTGTGTTTGAGGTTTTGAAGTAAAAGCGACTCCATGAATGATGAAAATTGCTGCATGAAATCCGAGAAATATTGTTATGAACAAGTGGACTCTTATTCAAAACATTTAGAAACTGCTAGACTTGATATGTTGTTACATTTTTCAAATGTACTACCTGATGATCATGCATGGAAATATCACAAGACTCTTGAACAATCAAACTTGCCACATTTTCTTTCTTTTGTGGCCACACTTGTTTTTGTTGTTTAGGATTCGAGTTATGAAGATTATGTGCCTTGATTGGTGCTGAAAATATATTGTTTCCAGTTGGATAACCATGTAGTTTGTACCACCAGTTAATTGTGTGTCCAACAACACCACAATGTGAACAAAAAGGTCTGTTCTTAGGTTTAAAACCTTGGTCATAAGCACTTGCTATTGGTTCTTTATCTATTGTGATCTGAGATATCTGAAACACTGTTACACTTGAGGATTGGGTTGTCTTCATGGACCTTTGCGTTTCTTCCTGAGACACAAGGTTAAACACCTTGGAGATTGATGGTCTCGGTCCCATCATCAAGATCTGACCTCTTGTTGTTGTAAATGAATCATTCAACCCAATAAGAAACCTGAGAATCTTGTCATGTTTATCTTTTTTATTTGATCTCTTGAGATTCCACAATCATTTTTGCCACATCAACATGTATAAGGTGATTCATGATTCTTGAGTTCTTCCCAGAGTTGTTTTAACCTTATATAATGCTCACTAACATTATGAAATCCATGTATCTCTGAATAGACTTGTTGTTGATTTCAGCAATACGTGGACCATCACTCTGCTTAAATTAATCTCTAATATTCAACCATATTTGACGAGATGTATCCAAATATATGATGCTTTTTCCAATTTTTTTTTTATCTACAACATTAAATATCTAGGTACACACAACATCATTAGGGCATGTCCATCAAAGGTTTATAGGAGGTTTATGGGCACATATTCATAGGCCAAATAAGAAGAAAAAATTAAAACAATTGGCCCATATAAGCGAACCGGTTCTTACGATCGATACCGTATGAATCAGTTCACACCACGTGTCAACCTTTTTTTTGGGGGGATCAGAACAATTTCATTTTCTGATCCGTTTTGGATTCGTTTCAGATCCGTTTTTTTTGTATTTTGATTTTTGGAACCGTTACGGATCCGTTTACGATATTTTTGGGTTTTGGATCCGTTTTAGATCCGTTTAAAATATCCCGCTCCGAACCCAAAATACCCGAAAATATCTGTTTCGGTTCCGTTTCAGATCCGTTTTTTTTGTTTTTCAGTTTTTGGATATGATACGGATCTGTTTACGATTTTTGGAGTTTCGGATCCATTTCGGATCTGTTTAAAATATCTCGATCCGAACCCAAAATGCTCAAAAATATCCGTTTTGGTTCCGTTTCAGATCCATTTTTTTGTTTTTTAGTTTTTGGATATGATACGAATCTGTTTACGATTTTTGTAATTTCGGATTTGTTTCAGATCTGTTTAAAATATCCCGATCTGAACCCAAAATACCCAAAAATATTCGTTTCGGTTCCGTTTCAGATCCGTTTTTTTTTTGTTTTTCAGGTTTTGGATATGATACAGATCTGTTTACGATTTTTGGAGTTTTAGATCTGTTTAAAATATCCCGATCTAAACCCAAAATAGATGAATAATCTTTGTATGTTCATGAATTCTCATTGTATTGAATAAAAACTTTTAAAAATGTTAAAAATATTTTTTTTATTCTTAAGAACCCCATCTTCAGGTTTACCAATAGAATAACAAAATAGATACAGGTTCATCACTATTCGTGACTCCACCAGAAATATATTAAAAAATTCTTATGAATCCCAAGAGGGGGTTCACTAATGCAGATGCTCTTAGATCATGACCAAGATCCAAAATCTGGATGAGATTACTCTAGTTCAGGATAAGTCCCATCCACGAATACAACTTTGTTCCTAGCTCCTAACGCCATCATCATAGATCTACGCCAAGTATTGAAGTTCCATATAATAACAAGTTTCTCAGAAACATGGGAGATACATGTGTGGTATGCATTGTGAACATACAATATATTAGACTTCAGATCTGATAAGGAGGATGTATTCGTCGTTTTGGTGATGTAGATAGAGGTGTCGAGTGTCCATGGCTGGAATCAATTGGAGAAGAAATCACCATGTCAACAAAAAGATGATGTTAATACAAGAAACTGATTGATGACAAAATGAACAGCAATCAAATTTCAAACAAAGGAAAGAAGGAGAAATTATAGAGAATCGATTATCCCAAACGATCGAAGAGCACAAAATCGAAGATCAGAGCTCAACAAAGGAAACTTGTCAGTCCCGATTCTGATATCCAAGATAATAAGAAATTAGGATGAATTAGGGTGAATCAAGCTCAAAAATGGAAGATTTTTGCAGAAAAGAAAAGCAATCTCTCTGATACCATTTTAGAACTCTCAGATCTACGAAGATGAAGATCAAAGAGAAAAGGGAAAGTAGTTTGTTTGTAATTTTTTTTTCTGATTCTTCTGTTAATCTCAAACTGATATGTATATGAAGCATTTATATTACACTAAGAACTAACCAATTACGGTTTATTCCTCTACACATTAGACCGATGGTTCAATCATAATATTAACTCCTATTGAAGGAGAGAGACATGATCATGGAGCGGTTTCAAAAAGGTGTGAGTCGCTTGTTGATCACGATAGATGTGTGGCAACGTGGGACTGATGTGCAACAAGTAAGTCATATCATTACATACTTTTATATCTTGTGGAGATAACAATGCTGGAAAAAGAATTAGTTTTTTTTTTTATCAAGGTCTCAAATTCTGTTTGAGGAAATTATCTTGCAGAATTTGAATTATCATGAGAATATTTCTTTAACAGGTTTCTCTTGTCATAAATTACGATCTTTCTAACAATCATGAGCTCTACATCCATCGCATTGGATGTTGTGTTCGTTTCGGGCTTAAGGTATTCAATCTATTCTAATATATATGCATTGTTTTTCACCATCGACCTAATTTGATCCTTGGTGAATTCATTCAAAGATTTTGGAATACTTCTTAACCTGGCTATGAATATCTTCTTAGCCAACTTTATGTTTATCTATTATTCTATAAGATGTTACGTTTAAGTTTATTAAAAGCGGTAATATCAAGATCGTTATAGACATTGAGCACTACTACAATAACCAAATTAACGAAATGCCAATATGTTCGTGCTTTCAGTGGGAAGTGTGTATGAAAGGGCAAGTATTGTTTCAGGGTTTGTGTCATATTGGCTTTGATGTTTCTTTTAAGTTTTTGTGAGCTCTTTTTGAACACTCAACTTACATGTCATAAGTTTTAAATGGCTTGAAAAGCATTTTTCTATTTTAGGGGTTTGGTTACCTGTTACATATGAAGTCAATCTTCCTCATGTTATTTACCATTATGGAAGAAGAAAGAAGACTCAAGGAAAGTAACTCAAGTTGGATCAATGTTGATAAGATTTGAACAAGAACTATAGTTAAGAGTGTCTTTGTGTGGGCATCAAAGTTGGCTACATCTTTATATAGCGGGTAGCATACTTGATATTAGAGAATATTCAGGGCATTTTAAAACGTAAAAAAGAAATCGTATAAAATCTTTTGTTAGTGATTTTCAATAAAATATGAGATCAAAATGTGATCACATTAGCTACAAATTTAACTACAAATCGAATGCGTATTCGGTATTTTGCTCACAATTTAAACAAAATGAGATCACTTTAAATACATAAATATCAAGCTTACGATATAATCTTGTGGTTGAGAAATTACAAAAATAATAAACTCACGTATTATTATTAATTACCTAAAATATTTAATATTAATAAAATGATGATATTTTACTTACCTAAAAGGTTTAGGCCGATATTCTTGATAACAACCCAATCGAAAAACTACCAAATAAATATCTGGTACGATTTAGTTATACAAAATATGATTTAATTATAAATCAACATAGATTTGAGTTTAATTATTACTATATTTTGATATTAGAATTATGGGTTGTCGATTTGAAGTATAAGAAGGTTATATTACGGATTGAATATCATCTTAGTAGGTTGATCTGCAGTTTTAGCATATGGAGGGTAAATATGCAAAAAGAGGTACAGTGGAAAGTTTTTTTGTTGCAAAAAACCCATTATTTTATATGGATTAAAATATATACACTCTTCCCCTTTATTTAATGTGTTTGTTTAAACATGTGTCATGACCAAAGAAATGACTAAAACTAGCACTTGACTAGCGCCTAAGGCACAGAGTAATATTTTGAAAAGTTTAAAAATAATGAGAATTTGTATAATTACGGAATTTTATGTAAATAAGGTTTGTAAATGATATATAAATTTATATATATGTTAATGTCGTGATTTGTGTTATACTGAGAAATTATATATGTGTTAATAGGATTACACTACAAGAAAACAGTTAATTTTCGAGAGAAATTTGCGAGGAAGACCTGCAGTCGCAAATTTGCGACCAAATTGTGAGTGAAATGCAAGGAAAATATTTTTACTCGCAATTTGGTCGCAATTTTGCTTGAACATATTTTACTCGCAATTCAATCGCAATTTTTCGAGTGAATTGCGAGGCGAACATGTCACTCGCAAAATTGCGACTGACTTGCTAGTATTCAGTGAGAGAAAATGTTTTACTCGCAAATTGGTCCCAAATTTGCGAGTAAATTGCGAGAATAGCAGTTCTCTGGCAAATTTGCGACAAATTTGCGACAAATTTGCGAGTAAATAGTGAGAGAAAGTTTTTTCCTCGCAAAGTGGTTGCAAATTTGCGAATATACACGTCCCTCGCAAATTCCTAGTAAATTCCTAGCACTTTCCTAGCAAATCAGCCTTTCGCAATTTCAAAGCAAATCAATAGCAAAATTTTCTTATATATACAACTCTCCACTCTCCCATCTCAATCATCAATTCACAAATCCAAAAAAACAAAACAAAAAAAAGTTTGGTTCGAAGCATGAAATTTTTGCCTTACGAGGATGAATGTATTGGCAGGGAGACCCAGATACCGGTGAAGTTACAAAAGAGTACCGTGATGGTTTGCACGGATTCATCTATCAGGAAACTAATAATCCCCTAGCGCAGGAGAACGGTAAAATCTTCTGCCCTTGTCGAAAATGTCGGAATGAGAAGTATATCTCAATAGATAACGTGAAGAGACATTTATTTAATAGAGGTTTCACACTAAATTACTATCTATGGCTTTCGCATGGAGAAAGTTCTAATGTTGAAGAAGATTCTAATGTCGAAGAAGGTAGTTCTAGTCGTAGGAACTTAAATAGAGGAAGTAGTCGTCAACATCAAACAGAAAATAGGTTTCATGATATGGTTACAGATGCATTTCAGAAAACAATATCTGCATTTGGTGAAAATGCTACATTTGCTAGTGTTCCAAATTACGAGGAACCAAACTTAGATGCTAAAATTTTTTATGATATGTTAGACGCTGCGAATCAATCTATCTACGATGGATGTAGAGAAAGAGAGTCTAAATTATCATTAGCATCTAGGATGATGACAATTAAATTGCATAATTACAAGATTTTATGCTTGTAAGATTTGTAAGTAGTATAGAAACTGATATATTTTGTGGCTATATAATTGTTTGTGTTATAATAAGTATAGGTCTTATATTATGAAATTATAATTATAAGTTTGTGGTTAGTGTTCACAGTGTTAGGTGTACAAAAAACTAGTTAGGTGTGCACCATTTAAAAAAATTCGTTTTACCAAATCCAATTAAACCATTTAAAAATAAAATTGACCATAAAATTAGAATAAAATATTTTCATAAAAATAAATGTAAGTCTTAAGACATCAAATTTATTCACCTTGGTATTTTCTAAATTACTAAAAAATTGTGAAGACAACTATCATCGTAGACGTCTGAGGATTTCCCATGCTTAGGCGAGAAGTAATTTTTGACACATTACGTAAAAATTACAATTAGAGATTACATTACATGCAATCACTCTTGTTAAAATTAGTATCAATATCAAAAATGATAAAAATGTCTTTTGACTATTATTTTTTGTATTAAGTTTGTTTTTCTCACAAAACGGGCTGAAGATATGTGATTATTTTGTTGATTTGAGTTTGTATTGTAACATGCGTATGTGATGTGGTCGATTTTCAAATGAAGTTTGTGACACAATCATGTGGTCTAAACTTTATTTCACACTTTAGTCTACTCGTCCTGCACAAATTTTTGTTTTATTTTTATTTTAATTAATTATTAAGTAAATGTTATAATTCATAATCCTTTTAACATATTGTATAATAACATCGTATGAAATAAAATCCATCTGCTGAAAGATAATAGATTTAAAAAACCACATATGAAATAAAGTCCACTCGCTGAAAGATTTTAGAACATAGTCTTGGATAGAATAAACACACTTTAGCTCTATGATTGATTGACAAAAAAGATTTAACTTATTGAATTAGTATCTCAATGCTTCTCGAAGACAATAACCTGAAATAAAATAAGAGAATCGTCATCGGAAACCAATCCAAGATACAAAAAAGTTCAAAAGATAGAACTATGGTTTTGAACTAATATATAAAAAACGATTGTTCACACAATATAATAATTCGAAAATTAGATTTAATTGTTGTGAAACTCAACAAAAACAACGAGTATCATATGAAATAAAATCTGTTCGCTGAAAGATTTTACACCCAAAAATGAACATCGTATGAAATACAATCCACCCGCTGAAAGATTTCAGAAAATAATCTTAAACACGCTTTAGCTCTATGATTCATTAACTAATTATTTAACTTATTGAATTAGTATCTCAATGCATTTCGAAAACAACAACCTGAAATAAAATTTGAGAACTATTATCAGAGGTCAATCATAAAATCCAAAATACAAAAGAAATAAAAGATAGAACTATGGTTTTAACTAATATATAAAGAAAGATTTGTTCACACAACATAATAATTTGAAAATTATATTTAATTGTTGTGAAACTCAACAAAAAAGAAATATCGTATGAAATAAAAATTGCATAATCCCTAGCAAAATCTTAATTTTTATTTTTTATTTATTTACATAATTGCACTTACAAATTTATATTTTAAACATAATATTAATTGTACTAATTAAAATTTAAATTAATAATATAAATTGTTTAAATTAAACATAAAATTAAAAATAAAATATTATATAATTACATACGAAATTAAAAATAAAAACACTAAAATCTAGGTGATCTATAAGTGTTGGCCGGATTGGTATGCTCTTCACCCCGGTTGGACTGCTCGCCCAAGTTCTCCACTGGACCGCGCTGCTCCTCTTCATCTAATATCATGTAGAAAACCATATCTTTATCCGCAATATAGACAAAGTATTCTTCATGAGCGTTAACCTTCTATATTTGAATTAGGTGAGCTCGGTATCCAACGCTTAAAGATTTTGTTTTGGTCAATTCTGTCGCATGAGCAGTCGGATCTGCGCGCGGAATCTTAGAACCAGAAGCAGGTGAGGAAGCCTCCGCCTGTAGAGAACCAAGGCCAAAAATCCTCTCTTTCTTACGAGAAGCGGTCTATAATAAGTTTAAAAGACAAACTATATTAGTATTTATATAATTAATAAATAAGAAATGTTTACTTATTAAAAATAACAAATTAAATAATTATAATTACCAACCTCGACGAATATCTGGTTTTCTCGAACTGAGTTAGGCCTCCAGATTGGACGGAACTATAAGGATTATTGGTTCAACTTCTCAATCTTCGAAGTCACCTCGTTGAATAACTTCTCAAACTTCTCATCGAAGAAATTCTCGTCCGACTTCCTCTTCGTTGCATCCAGAACCGCTAGAAAATCAACGGTTCCTGAGTCGGTATCCTCAGCATGTTTTAATAGTAAATAAAAAATAAATGAATATTTACAAATTTTTAGCGTAAAAAATTAATTGAAAGTACTATTTACATTACAACTTATAATTTTGCGACCCTTTGATTTGAAAGAGTGTTGTCCCCCTCAGTGAGTCCCTATTGGAACCAAGCTCTCGCATTCTTACCGTTCGAGCTCCTCTCTCTCACTTTCCCTTTTTCCCCTCTCCGGTTTCCTCTCCCTTAATGACTTCTTTTTTTAGTCTTATCTTCTATGTGTTCTATCTTTATCCTTATATGCTTAGAAAACAAACTCACACATTAACCTAGCTCGCAAAACCACATAAATGTGTTCGGCAAACATTTATAACTTATCACGTGAAAGAGACCTTTTTGTAGCAGCTCTCTCTTGTTTTTGAGCTCTAGCCTTTCCTCTTTCATTTTTTGTGCCTTTCTTGAATTCTTCAAGTACTTTTATGGAAACTATACTACACAAAAAGTATTTGATATGTTTTTGCTTCTTGAAAATCTATGTTGCAATCAAAGTATCTCCTGTCTCCTTGTTCTTTTGTCCACGCCACAAAACTACACAAATTTGTATCACATCCCTTTTTCTGTAAATATGTTTAGATTTTTTTTTTATATATGTTTAGTTTTTTTTTTTTGACAACAATATATGTGTAGATTATTATGAGAAAAATACACGTTAGTGCCAAAAGACGTGTGGCGTGAGTGAGAGTATATATATATACAGAGGATAAGGTTTAGTGACATTTGCTTGGTTCAACTTCTTTTTAAGAAGTATAGACTAGAGCTTCCTTCTTGAGAATAATCCATGGCAGAATCAGCCTGTGTACGTTGTTTAATCTCTCCAAATCTTACTAAAAACAAAGTTTCCGGTGAAGCTCTACGCCCTCATCTGCTTCCGATTTCTTCTCTCTCCAGGAAACACGATACTTCTTCGGTATATATTACTTCTTCTCTAACTTCTACTTTCTATAAGGAAGATTGATCCAAACCAAGTACTGCCTATAACGAATTACAGGCAGCAATTAGTGGAGGAGGGAGCTCAAGAACAGTGAAGCGTCTGATAACGTTATCTCCTACCGAAGGAAGATGGAATGGAAACTGGAACACTCAATACAATGTCTCTCTGCGTGATCTTCATCTTGAAGATCTTGTTGAAAGTGGCCCTACCAATGTCCGTGTCTCTGTCGACCTCTCTGTCCAAAGGGTAAATGTTTCTGTTTCCCTTTCAAGAACTATCTCGTATAGTAATGATCTTTCCTTTACTGTATTGTGAGAGTTAAGATTCTTTTGTTTCATGGTAGCACGCAAGCATGGGGCTCTCTGTAGATGGAAGAATCGTAACTTCTTTTGCAAGAAAGTGCAGCATTTGCTCCTCATCTTATCCTAGACTGGTAACTATTTCTTTCCTACCCCTTTTAACATCATGTCATGCCCCGGAGGCATCTTAGCCGGGGTGGTTCTGAGAGTGTGCGAGGTGTGTTACCAATCAGGGCCGAAATTTTTTTTTAAAAAAAAACTTGTCTTCACAAAATAGGGTCAAAATGATTTTTGGTAGTATAAGAAAAGGTCAATCTCTATTATATTACACATGAGCAAACCAAATTTGAGAAAGTTTGGGCTGCGCCTACATGTTAGTAGAAAACTGTTTCTGATGATGAAATATTTGTGACCAGATAGATACAAATTTCACTGTCTGGATTTTGCCATCAAGTCGAGAAAATCGAGCTTCACATCTAGAGATTGGCAGCGATGATCCTTCGGTGAATGCCTTTAGAACATCATAAGCTCACTACAAATTTTATTTCTGCATTTCAATGGAAAAAATGTTTGTTTTGCAGGTAATATATGTGAGACCTGGATATGAAGCTAACCTTGATTCCCTTGTACAAGATACTATCAGGCTTACAACTTATGCCAAAGTAAGATTCACTTGGAAACCCCCGAGATCGATTCTCGGCATCTAATTGTATTCATTAATCTTGTGGAGTCTTGTTATTTCACTCCAATTGTTGTTTGATTGTAGGATATATGCTCTGATTCGTGCGAAAAATCGGAGCCAACACTGCATTGTAAGCAACATACTATTGGTTTTGCGTCTCTCTTTTCATATGACATGTTTGTTAATTATTCATAAGGAATTATTACTTTTGTTGTGTGGTTTTCTTGTAGATGTTGGTCAGACAAATACGGCTTCTGTTCATAAGAGATGGTCAAGACTACTTGAGCTTAAGAAAAAGTAGAAACCTCTTAATTAATCTTTGTCCATATTTAACTTTCAAAGTCTGATAATGATTTTGATATTGTCCATATTCAAATATATACAACAACAAGAAAACATTGTCTTCGGGCAAGAAATGTATGCTTTATTTTACACTTTCTGTTTGACCAAATAGCAAATGGCTAACGGAGTTGAGTTAATGAATTTTAATATAGCACCGGACGCAAGATTCATTTTTTTGTATAGTCTAATAAAAAATATTTAAAGATTATATGAGTTTTTATTATAAATAAATTATAGTAACTAATGAAACATATTAGCGATATGGTTATCGATATCAAAATGAAAATTAGTTTATTCTACCATATATTTAATTATACCACGGGTTAAGAAATGATACGATTATAAAGCCAATTCATTTGTATTATCATTGTCAGATTTCCTATTGTAAAACTCATGCACATAATTTTATAGATACGTAATAATTTTCTATATTAAAAATTCTCACAATTTTACAGTGAAATTGCTTATTCTACACCAAAATTTGATTTAAAAGTCAAACCTACACCGCCACTTGGAAGACATACAATCGTACATCTATCGATTAGGGAAATTACAGTTACCCCATCATTTGAATAAACAAAAAAAAGCAGAATACACAATTACCATTATGACCTTCGCGCAAAATTAGACTTTTGTAGAAGTCTGACTATAGACTCTACATGAAGTCTAATTTTTTTCGTATTTCAGACTTCTTTCACAAGTCTGAAACTGAATAGATTAATAAATAAAAATAGTAATAAATATTTTGTTAAAATTTTGATGTACAGAAATTAAATATAGAATATTTACTTGTTTATAAATTAAAATTTCATAAAAATGAATTAAATTGAATGATGTTTAGTTATTATATATCTAAACCCCAAAAAAATCAGACTAATTCAGACATCTTAAAAAATTCTGAGAAAGATTAAATAAGTAAATTTCAATTTAAAATTTGGGAAAAAATAATTTACTAAAATTTTTGCATTCAGAAATTATATATAGACAATTTTGAATTGTAGAAACTAAATTTCGTAAATTTTAGTGAAATAAAAACAACATATAAGGTATATTAAGTTCTAAACCCAAAACATATTGCTCAACACGTTATACAATGGAACATTTATATATAAGTTTAGGGTTAGTTTCAAGGCGTACAAAATTCATATATGGAATTTAAAATTTGCACATAAGTGTTGTAGCATGCATATATTTACCGAATTCGATATTCGTAGATGTTTTGTTCAAATATTGTCACCAATAAGTTAAATTATTAGATATAGTGCTTCCTCAAACTTCTCAACGAAGTTTGGATTTTGGGGTTTATCAGACTTCTCGAAGAAGTCTGAAACATATTTAAGAATAAAATTTAATTTAAAAACCCATGTAGTTTAGAGTTTAGGGTTTAAGGGGGTAGAAATTTATTGGAACGGGATTATTGCTTGGAGTCAACTAACATAAAATAGTCAACATATATACTAGATTGTGCAAATGTCCAAGAAAACAAAAGAATGAGTTATGTTTGATATATGAGGTTGGATATTAGGTATTATATGTAGGGTTAGATTTAGAGTTTGTAAATTTGTATTTCATAATGTGAAATTTACACATAGTGGTTAGCTTGTGACCATGTTAAACGTGTTTGATATTTTCTATAAGTTTTATATATAATATGATGGTAAGTAAGTAGTAATTATTAGATTTAGGTTTCTTCAGACTTTGTTCGCAATCTGGATAAAGTAACCTCAATTGAGAACTTACCCCCATATATTAAAGAAATTTACCAATCTTAATTTGTAAAAGTCATTATAAACTCTCGCTCTATAAATGCAAAGATTCTCTCTCTCTCTCTCTCTAAACACTCTTTACTTTGTACAACTCTTTCATCGCTTCATCTTCTTCATTCTGGTAATTACTTCTCTTCGACGTCTCTCTATTTTTTCTTCACAACTCTTTTTTCCTATAGGTCGAATCGCCATCGTCACCACCATCGCCGTTGTCAACCTTTTCTTTTAGCAAAAGTTTTAGATCTATTTGAACAAAGTGAATTTTTATAAGTTTTTGCTCCAGTCTAAACAAAAACAAGAACTTTTTACTCCTCTCATTTCAGTTCTAAGTTAAAGACTTCATTTTTTTGTCATTTCAGATCTAGACTCTATATGAATTCTGACATTATACTCTATACAAAATCTGACATTAGACTCTGTACAAAGTCTGAAAGTAGACTTGCTCTAATTCCTCTCGTGGCTAAATTTTGATCATTGTTAATGTTTTCTGTTAACAGGATGGGGCGATTCAGTAAAGTTCCAATGTCGAGTAATAGTTCACACACAAGTAAGAGTTCCACAGCTCGACGATCTGGATCATCCCACAGATTCCCTAAAAAAATGTTTTTGTGGTCTGGACCCTGTCATGCGAACATCCTCTACTGTCGAGAATCCGGGAAGAAGATTCTATGGATTTCGTAACTATCGCGGTAAGGCCTTCCTCTGTTGTGTGTGTAGTCCAATTTATTCCAGCTTATATTTGTAATGTGGTTGTATAGGATGGTGGCTATCATATATTGAAGTGGTGAGACGAGGCTATGATGGAGGAGTTCTTGGACTGCAGTTTGACTGTGGGTCAAATATGTGAAAAAGGGATAACATCCTTCTTTCTTATGCTGAAAACGTGTATGTTACCAAGCTGGAAGAAGATGTCCAGAAAATGTAGGCAGAGGTAGTCCAACTAAAGGAGTTTTTGACTGAGAAGCAATCTGGAGAAATGAAGCGTGGGGTCGAGGGCAAGAATCTGATGTTGGCTGGTGTTATTGTTATCGTCCTTATCATCTCTATTTGTGTTGGTTTTTAGAGATCTTATTTCTCATTATTTAAAGACTTTTTATCGGTAACCCTTAATTTGTAATTTGTACTTTCTATTATTTTTTTTGAAGTAGAAATTTCATAATGCTAATTGTGAAACATACTACTAAAAATATTATTTTATCAGACTACATATGAAGTATGAACTTTTATAATTTAACGGGGGGAAATGCAGGAATCTGAAACTGTTTGAAATTTAGATGAAAATCCTTAAAAATGTTGATATCAAAATTCCTGCATTATTTCCCAGACGGCAAATGGAGTATGTTATCCATGTTACTAAAAATACTTTTTTGTCAGAATACATATGAAATATGTACTTTCATAATTTAACAGGAAAAAATGCGTGAATCTGTTTACATCTGAAAACATTTGAAATTTAGATTAAACCCCTTAAAAATACTTATATCGTAATTCCCGCGTTATTTACCAGACAGCATATGAAATATGATGTTAGATTTCACTATGAAGTCTGATATAAGGTTGCGGAATTAGTCTGGGAAAAGAACTTTATTTGCGGTAAAAGAATATATTTTAATATACTCATATCAAAGGGTTATTTTTTATCCACTCATATTTACAGTTACCAAAGAAACCAGAAGAAAAAAAATGATTCTCTCTCAAAGTCTGCAATCGTCGCCGCCGTAACTCGCCGCCGTATCTCGCCACCTCTCTTCATCGGTAAGATTCATCGACGCCTCTCTTTGATGTTAATCGTAACTTCGTCGATAGTTTTTTTCTTCGTACATGCATTGAGATTTTTTGTTTTAAAATTGCAGAACTAGGGTTTATCTTTGCCATTACCGAAGCCGCCTCTCTTCGCCGCGAGCCAAAACTTCTATATGTAAGTATGCATTAAATATCAGACTTCATGGGTTGTCTAACTGCAGTCTGACTATAAGGTCTAATTGATTTGGGTGGATGTTGTTGATGCAGGTTTGCATAATGGCAGAGCATGAATTCCCATAACGGATGTTCACACCAGGTTGTGAGCCTATTCCGAAAAAAGCATACACTACTTCAGTGGCAAGAGAGATCTGATTGAGGCTCTTAAGAAATTCCTTAGCAAGGAAGAATGACAAGAGCTCTGCGATTCAGAACATAGTTCCTCAAGTTAAGAGAAGTCTACGACTATCAGTAAAAGAGACTAAGCATTATAAATAATGAGTGTTTCTTTTGTTTTTTTGTTTCTATGTACACTTGTTGGTTTGTTTTGTTTCTATGTACCCTTATTTTTTTGTGTGTTGAATAATGTGTTCATTTCTACTTTACCATAATAGTGTCGGGGATATTGATCCAAGTGTTCAAATGGTTGAGAAGGTTGACACGGGCACTGACTTCGATGCAGTTGAGAGAGCAAAATAGGACACTAGACAGGCAGCAGCTGCAACTGTTATCCATGGGAGATGAAAATTTTAGATTGAATTGATCGGGATCCCTATCCAGTTTTGGTCCAAAGAAACAATGTCCAGTGTTGGTGCTAAGATTGGGGTTGTTCACGAGGTGAACGAAATTGATGCACGGTTGCGTGTTACTCTTGATAGTCGTCGGCCTTTGAATTTTTCTCGGAGATTGATCAACGACAAGGGAGAGACGGTGACTATCAAAATACAGTATGACCGCTTATTTAAGCATTGTTCTTCGTGTGGCCTTATGTCCCACGAAAAGGCTCAATGCGGCATGAGGGAGCTTACTAAAGGCTCGGCTGGGAATGATATCAAAGCAGTGGCAAAACAGGGGGTGTTCTCTCGCCTTCAGCCACGAATGGAGGTTGGCTCTTACCAAGTGGGAAGAGCGATGATGCCTGGCCAAAGTAGCTCATTATCACGTGAGGATGGGCCTCTCTTGCGATCTGAAAACAGAGTCTCCAAGAGTGTTTCTCACGTTACCGATGGAGCAATGAGTAAGGCTTATCGGCCCAGCTCTAGTTTGGGACAGAGATATGCCATTTCTAGGAGTAGTGTCCCAGACTCTCGTTCGAGATATGCGCGTCATTCATCTGAGAAAACTGCTCACAATCGGCTAGGATCAGCTGGTCATGAAACAAGGATTACTGGTCTTTTGTCACGGAAGCAGGAGAGATCCTCTGATTATGAGCCACGAAACAAAGAGCTGTACCCGCGAGGGTCTAAGAGTGGCTATGATGTGAGAGGACATTCTAGTGTGCGTTGGGAATATGTTCGAACAGGACGACTAATCCTGCGAGAGACGTATCACAAGGGAGGCTCTTCGGCCTCTGTAATGGGAAGTCCGGACCGTAAGGCTGGTACTTCTGTTGGTGCTTTGTTTCTTGCACGTGACTCTTGTCACAAAGTTTCTGCCAAAATCCTAGGTCATGAGGAGCCAAAGTCAAGAGACAGGGACCGCTCAAAGGATAAGGCAAAGGAGGTGGAAGCCGCGACTATGGATGTTGATGATGATATCCTCGGTGAGGATTGGGTGCAAGCGGAAAAAGAAAAGTTGAAGGTTCTGGGTAATGGTCCGGTCGTGCCGTTTTCGTCGTCGACGGTTAGCTTCCGTGATGAAAAAGCAGCTGGGAGTAGCCACGTTGAGCGAAGGTGCGAAGACAATGCTACAAAGAAGAAGAAAAAGGCTGATTCCCCGAGTAGGTCTCATCACAAAAAGGCTTTTTAGCAATTCATGGGAAGAAAGAACAGATCCCCTTTCGGGGATATCCCAGGAAAAGAGACCATGTCGTTGCTGGCTCAAGTTCTAGGAATGACCGCATTTCTCATAATGTTTATCCTTCGAGTAAGACTACTCACTCTGAAAAGCGATGTAAATCATCTGACAAGAACGGTCTGGTGGGGTCCCAGAACCCACCCAGTATCCCTAAATGAGGATATTAGGTTGGAACTGTCGAGGGATTGAGAATGACCTCACAGTTCGACGTCTAGAGGAGATACAGAAAAAGTATCATCCTGGCTTACTATTCCTATCGGAGACGAAAAATGGGAGGGAAGTGCTAATTGATCAGCAGCGAAAGCTAGGTTATGACCGTCTTGAAACCGTCGAGCCCGTTGGCTCAAGTGGTGGTTTAGCTTTATTTTGTATGAATGATTTTGATGTTGTTGTTTTATTTTCGGACAACCATATGTTGGATGTTGAAGCTACTTTTGATGGTAATAAAGTTTTCCTTACTTTTGTTTACGGAGACCCAGTCCAAGATCGCCGCCAACTAGTTTGGGATAAATTGGCTAACATGTCGCTTGACCGTGATGGACCGTGGTTCATGATTGGTGATTTTAACGAGATTGTTAGCAATGATGAAAAACAAGGTGGAAGAATTCGTCCAGAGTCTTCCTTTCTTCCTTTTCGACAAATGATACGAGACTATGGGATGCAGGAATTTCCGTTCACTGGGAACCATATGTCCTGGGTGGGAAATAGAGAAAAAAATCGTACTCGTGTGCGATGTCGCCTAGACCGAGCCCTAGGAAATTCAGAGTGGCATGAATTCACACACTCAAATGTGCAATACCTTAGGATGTGAGGTTCTGATCATCGGCCAATTCTCGCTAACATCCTCGCGCGACCTCTGCAATTAAGGAAGACTTTTCGTTTTGTCAAGCGTCTGATCAAGAAGGAGGGGTTTACGGAGGTTATAAAAAATGGTTGGAATGCGATGCCTCTGGGAATGGATATTCGAGCGAAGATAGCTCTTGCAGGAAAACCATTGTTTCCTGGAGCAGGAATGATCGTTTGGCGGCGGAGTATACTATTGAGGAGCTCAAGGATAGAGTTGACAATCTTAATATGTCGGATGGTGCCACTCTTGAGGAGGTAGCGGCTGCTACGACAGAGTTACATGTTGCTCTTAAGAGCGAGGAGATCTTCTGGCGTCAAAAGAGTAGGGCTTTGTGGCTTAAGGAGGGGGACCGAAACATGAGCTTTTTTCATGCGACCACCAAGCAACGCTGATCGCGTAATAGAATTTTCCGTCTAAAGAGTGAGGAAGGGGAGGTGGTTGAACCTGAGGAGGGAATTGTGGCCATTGCCACAAGGTACTTCCGGGATTTGTTTCAGACATCTGGACATTTAGCTATTGACGAGGTCTTGGATGCCATCCCAACCAAGATCATTGCCACAATGAATGAGCAGCTTACGAGACCAGTCACGAAAGAGGAGATACGAAAATCGTTGCTTGCTATGCACCCTGAAAAGGCCCCGGGTCCGGATGGGATGACTGCGTTTTTCTATCAACACTTTTGGGATACTGTGAAACAAGATGTGATCCTTATGGTCAATAGGTTCTTGGCGGAAGGCACCATTTTGCCGGGTTTAAATGAGACAAACATTTGTCTCATACCAAAAAAGGAAACACCCTTGGAGATGAAGGAGTTTCGGCCTATAAGTTTGTGTAATGTTGCATATAAGATAGTATCCAAACTGCTTCACCAAAGGCTGAAACGAGCTCTACCTCAGATCATTTCGGAGATCCAGTCGGCCTTTGTCGCTGGAAGATTAATTACTGACAACATTCTAGTGGCTCAAGAGATGTTTCATGGCCTTCGAACAAACCCTGCAGCACAACAAAAGCACATGGCTATCAAATCTGATATGAGTAAGGCCTATGATCGGGTGGAGTGGGATTTTGTTGAGGCAATGATGCGTAAGATGGGGTTCGCGGAGAAATGGATAGGATGTATCATGCAATGCGTGCGATCGATATCTTATCGGGTGCTGATATGGCCAACCGCGAGACCATATTATGCCTGCGCGAGGATTGCGGCAAGGAGATCCTTTGTCTCCTTTTATCTTCATCATGTGTACGGAAGTGCTCATTGGTCTTCTAAGAGAGGCGGAGTGGATGGGACGCATAACCGGATTGCGAGTAGCGCGAGCTAGTCCTCTAGTGTCCCACCTTCTGTTCGCAGACGACAACCTCTTTTTCTATAAGGCGGAGCCCCAGGAATGTTTGGAGATAATGAGGATTCTGGAGGTGTATGGGAAAGCATCGGGACAACGCGTTAATCTGGAGAAATCATCACCTATGTTTGGTCGGAAAATACCGGACGCTGCCAGGCGGGAGTTGAAGACTATTCTGGGTATTCAGGTTGAAGGAGGGATGGGTACCTACTTAGGTATCCCGGAAGATTTGAGCGGCTTTAAATGTAAGGTCTTTGCCTTCATTAGGGATCGCTTGCAGAGTAGAGTGAATATGTGGTCCTCAAAGTGGATGTCCAAGTGCGGCAAGGAGGTTCTGATTAAAGCAGTCACTCTAGCTTTGTCGGCATATGTTATGTCGAGTTTTCTATTGCCTCTTGATACATGTGATCAGCTTACGCGTGCGATAGCGAGATACTGGTGGAGCTCTGACCCGCCTCGGCGGGGTATTCATTGGGCAACGTGGGAAAAGTTATGTGCTTCTAAGGAGAATGGGGGGTTGGGTTTTCACACACTACATGAGTTCAATTTGGCCCTTTTGGCTAAACAGATGTGGCGTCTCATTAGATTCTCGAATTCTCTTCTTGCGAGAATCCTTAGGGGTCGGTACTATAAGTACTCTTCGCCGCTACAAGCCCCTAAGACAGATAGACCTTCTTATGGATGGTGAATCATTCTAGCTTCGAAACCTCTGCTCCTACGTGGCCTACACAAGAAGATTTTCTCTGGCCTTACTACCTGTGTGTGGGTGGATCCTTGGATCCGGACGATTCCGGCTAGACCGGCTAGGGCACGCATCCCAGTGGCACATCCTTTGATGGTGGTCAGTGATTTTATTGATAGGGACTCGAAGAAATGGGACATTCAGAAGTTAGAGCAGTTTGTGGAACCAGAAGATATTCCCATTATTAGGAGTTTGCCTATTGCACAATCGTTCCACAGAGATAAGTTCTGCTGGCAATTCACTAAATCTGGGCAGTATACAGTTCGTTCTGGCTATAAGGTTGTGTGTACATTATCGGAGGAGGTGCTAGAAGTTGGACAACCGAGTCTTAATGCACTAAAGAGTTTCGTATGGATGGTTGATGCTCCGCACAAGATGCGTCACCTTATGTGGCAAATGTTGTCTGGCTACCTGGTTGTGGCCCATAATTTGGTGCAACGAGGAATGAATTGTGTGGATCTTTGTCCACGCTGTGGAGCTCCTGAGGAATCCATTTTCCATGCGTTTTTTAGTGTCCTTTTGTGATTCAAGTGTGGGCCATAGTGCCTTCACTATTACAATCAAGCGTATTCCCAACATCTAGCGTGTATAGCAATTTAGCTTATCTATTTTGGCGGGATGGTAGTCCGCCTTTGGAAGCACATGACTCCTACCCATGGATTTTAGGGTTTATATGGAAGGCGCGCAATGAGAGACTTTTCCGGGGAATTACACGAGAGGCTCCAGACCTTCTTAATCGTGCTATATCTGAATGGCGAGCATGGGGGGAGGCTCGTGATTTACCGATCCCGGTGCAGCCGCAGGGTACGAGCACGCAAACCTTATGTTTGCGTAACATCTGCCTGGTTAACGACTCTTGGAAGGCGTCGAACATTCACAGTGGGATGGGCTGGTCACTGTTTGGGGACGATGGAGATTGCACCCTAATGGGTTCTCGAAATCAATTTCGGCGTATGTCTTCTCTACACTCAGAGATTGAAGCTCTAATTTGGGCGATGCAGAGCATGGCGGCGCACTCGGAGATTCAGGATTTCGGTACTGACAGTATGGAGGTTTTGAGTATGACTGCGACGTCTGACGACTGGCCAGCTTTTGCGGCAGAGCTACGAGAGTTCGAGAGAGTGAAGAGTGGGTTTCCGTCTTTCAAGCTAATCTTTGTTCCTCGTGTGTCGAATTCAAAAGCGGACCTTTTAGCTAGATTAGCTAGGCTTCAATCATCTATTTTCTCGTTTGTGGGTTGTTCTATTCCGGTGTGGCTTGCTGCACCACCTCAAGTTTTTTGAGTAATGGAATGGCCTTTCGTGTCAAAAAAAAAATCATTTCAAAATTGTCAATTTATAATTGTTAATTAGTGAACTTAGTTTTAAATATTGTTTTCATAGAAGTATTTGAAAATAAAAAGAATAATCATTCACAAATTACCTAAATTAATTAGCTGAATTAATGGATTAAATATTTAAGTTGTTAGACGATATATAAAGGTGCATAATAAATGTTAATACAAGGGTCCAAAATTGGTAATATCCACCAGTAGACAATATTGTTGTGCTTCTGTTTTAACAGTATAATAAATCATCCGTTTAACAGATAACAAATCTAAAAAAGTTAATTTTGGGTTTGTTTATATTATATTAGATAGATTTTTTGTTAAATGTATATTAGATAGATTTTATCAGAATTCCCAATGGGAATGTAAAATGTATCTCAATAATAATTTTCTTAAACTAACTAGAACTCGTCTCGCGCTATGCGTGGTTTTGTGTTTTATATTTTGTTTCGACTATTGGGTAGACTTTTTTGTGAGAGAGTGATTGTTATTAATGCATACAAAGTAGTCTGGGTAATTCCTAACAGAGTATTAATATGATGTGAAGAGAAAATAAGAGACATTTTTCACAGGTTGTGTCATCTACATAGATTATGTAGGATAGTTTGACACGGCATGGGGTCCATTATCGGATTCTGTAGAAGATACGCTAAATCTATACGGCAATTATTAATCAACTTTGGGAAATTGGAAAGATATTATTCACGGAGCAGCGTCAGCAATGAATAGATTACTCGAATACGAAGGCAGCGAAAAATTCAGGAGGATTTGTTTAGAAGCGACATGGTTAAGCCATGACTCTGCTGCGCAAAGTCTTTGCTTAAGGGGCAAACTGTAGAGGCCAATAAAATTCTCCTCAGCTCAAATTTTAGAAACCTCTTGATGCGTTTCCGCTTAGATCTGGGAGGTTTTTAGTCCCTTATATTGCTGGAAATCAGAGATCAAGAGATTTTNTTTTTCTTTTATGATTGTGTTTGAAAAGAGATGGAAAGAAAAGGATGGCCGATGGAGATGGAGAAAATCGATGGATAGCGTTATCTTTGGATCAGGATGACTGAACTCCTTTAAGGATCTCAATGAAACAACTTTTAGAGAATGAACTCTGTAGTTGGAAGGTTGTTCTATGCTG
>OVAN01005382.1:0-23626 GCA_900406275.1 Anastatica hierochuntica | reverse complement strand
CAGATAAAACTCTCTTGATCTCTGATTTCCAGCAATATAAGGGACTAAAAACCTCCCAAATCTAAGCGGAAACGCATCACCTTCTGACCAAAAATCTCGTAATCGTCTATCTCCATGCCTTTCAAGGCGTTGTAGATAATAAGGTCCACAGAGCTCCCGGTATCCACCATTAGTTTGGGTACCTTGTATCCAGCCACATTGAGGGTTATGACTAACGCGTCGTCATGAGGCTGGTCGAGTTCCAAGGTTTTGCTCTCCTAGAAGGAGATTTTAGTATTGGATTCCTAACCAGATGGTCTCGATCGGGTGCTAGACTCGGCCTTTCGTAGGTGGCCTTTGATTGACTTCACGGACTCTCTGCAGATATCTAATCTTCCGAGAATGTAGTCGACTCTGGAGTCAGAGAATTGCTGGCTTGATGCTCTTTCGAATAAGGCAACCACCATTCCTTTAAGTAGAGGTTTCGGAACCTCCGTGNATTTCTGAGGATCATATCGATCCTTTTCTTTGGGGCAGGAGGTGGCGAGTCGGTTTCCTTTTTTGGAGACCTATTTCGCTTCCGAGAGGCCTCCCTTGGGGCTCTTTTCTGGAAGGGCGGTGGTTTCCTAAGGTCCACTTCCTCTATTTCGCCGGCAACAAACTTGGCTGCTAGCTGTCGCTGAAGGTCCCAACACTCCTATGTTGAGTGACCCTTCCTCTCGTGGTAGGTACAAAATTTGCTTTCGTCGAATGACTTAGTCCAGGGGGCTCTGCCCGTCGTTTTGACAAGTTTGTCTTCCTGAGACTCGTCGATTGCATATGAGTGTTCCCCTTGGGTCTGGTTGCTACGGAAGTTACCTTTCTTAGCTTGGCCTCTTGCTTCTTGAGGGTCAGCCTTCGAGTAGGTTTGAGACTTCTTATGGATTTTATCCATCGCAGCAGTTTCCTCTTCGAGAGTAATAAACCGAGATGTTCTATGGAGAGCATCGTCTATCGTGGGCGGAGGGTTGATAGTAAGTTCTGACCAGAACTCTGAACGGTACTAAATCCCTCTTCGGAGTGCCTCGATGGAAACCTGATCATTGGGATTCGAGAGCTTGGTTCTGACCGCCCTAAACTTTTCTATGTAGACACGGAGCGTGTCCCCAATTCCTTGTCGGATCTTCCACAGGTCTGCTTTGGAAGCATGTTTCCGAATGTGAGTCGAGTAGTGCTTTACGAAAGCACTGGTTAGTTGGTCAAAGCTATCTATCGAATTTGGCTCGAGGCCTGAGAACCATTCGAGGGCTATGCTTGTTAGGTTCTTAGCGTAGGTTCGACAATAGCCTGCCTCGCACTCTTCGCACGTAAAGTGAGCCTTGACGATGGCTAACCTGAAGGCTCTTAGGTGAGCCTTAGGGTCCGAGGTCCTGTCGAACTCGGGGACTCGAATTTTCCTTGTATCTCTTATGTAAGAGTTAGTTATCCTGTTCGTAAACGGGGTTCCTCGGGTTTCCTCTATTATGCTCACGATTTCAGGGGCCGAGCTTGTGGCCTTATGAACCTGTGCGTTCAGCTTCTGAAGAGACGCATGCGTTCTCTCCATGTACCTTCGGATAACATCAGGGCTTTCTAAACGAAAGGTGTCCGAAACATCGATAGACGCCTGCTCGAGAGGCTGTCGCTGGACCCACTCTGGGTTTGGGCCCCAGATACCTGGGGATCCAGGCCTTTCTCGGCCCCTAGGGCTTTTCTGCCTATCGTGATCGACTAAGGGACCTAGAAAGCTTATGTCCGTAGCTCTCGTTCTCCGCTGAGTCTCCAAGGGAACAGATTGGTTGCGTTCGAAGGCTACACGGGAGGAGGCCCTTCCATTAGCTGGGATCGGATCGTGATCGTCGGATCAAGGTATCGGAGGCGGGGGAGGCAGACCATGCCTCCGCTCAGTTACCTGCTGCGAGGCCTGATTAGGTCCCAAGCTCATGCTGGCTAAGTTACTTCCCATCGCCATGGTGCCTAACGGGTTAGGTGCAGGAACGATTCCTGTGAGAGGCGTCGAAGGAGGGGGTTGCTGCCTTTCGGGTATCGTGTGAACGGGAGAGAACTCGAGACGTACTCGAGGGAAAGACGGATCAGTGACGAGATCTCGAAAGGTAACCCCTGATCCTCGCCTCTGCGAAGGCTGAGACGAGTGTACCAACGATCTCATCTCCTGTTCGACCTGTTGCTGTCGGGATGCCAATTGGTGAACCAACCGTTCATTTTCCTGGGTTCGACTCACCAGCTGTAGCATCATCTGTCGGATCTCAGACAGCTGATCCAAAACCTGGCTCGTGGCTGAAGCCGAAGGCTGCGATCCGAATAGATTCGGTTGGTTAGGGCCTCCGAGCGTTTGTGATCTCGGAGCATGGCCGTCAGGTAGCCTTCGGGGAGCCAGCTGAGAGTCAGCAGGTTCCGATCGACCCTCCATGGCGGGGGAAAACTCGTTTGGAGGGTTGGAGCGGCGAGGTTCCGGAGGTCCAGAACCTCCGTGGGTCGGTGAGCTATTGCTCGGTGCTAGTGGCAAGGATTTGGATTGATTCGAGCCACCGTTAGCTGGATCCATCTTCTTAGCTATCGGAGTAAGGGATTCGATTACTCAGGTCCCCACAGACGGCGCCAAATTGTGAGGGTTAGATCTCACAATTACCTTAGGATAATTCTGAAGAGGTTTAGTAGTGGATCAAGGTGGGAGCGAATCCCGTTTAAGCTAAGATTATGGATCAAAAAAGTAATGCTCTGATTATATTTATGTTTGTGTCGAAAACGTTTACAAGTAAGCTAAAAAAAAGATGACCGAAAACTAGAAAAATACTATCTCTCGGAAAAATCCAACCCTCTCTTGTATTCTCGAAGGCTCTCCTTTATAACCTAATCCGCCGGGATCTTTGGAACCAGCTCTGCGAGATCTCCTCCCTATGATCTCGCAACCTCCGCCTCTTATTTGACCAAACGAAGTTTTTCCCCTGGTCTCTTAATGGGCCTGACTCGTGGAAGGCCTCGTCGCTTCAACCCATCTTCAGCTTTCTAATTCATATGGGACCTGCGGGATTTAGCCCTAACAATAAGTATGTGCAAAAGAACCGGAATGAAAAATTTGAACTCAACTAAAATCGAATCGGGAAAATGTGTTCTTTAGCTAATATCATAACTTTTTTACCTTTAAAATTAAACTAATATTTTGTTTCTTTTGTGTGAATATATTTTGTTCAGACAAAAAAAACCAAATTAAATTGAACCTGAAGATTTTTCAGCTTTAAATTGATTAAACCGAATTTTTTTTTATCTTTTCTCTTATAATTTTCTTTTGACTCCACACTACACCAAATCTAAACTAGCAACTTACCTTAACTCAACCTTTCTAATCACTCTAGTTAAATATTGTCTCCATCTCAACCATCGATTTTGTTGTAATTTTTTCAACGGTCAAGGTTACGCAATCCATTTGTACGAAAGGTATTATAAATCTTGGGTTAATAATGCCTTTTTTTTTATCCTAACCGGTGATTTTATATTTTCGTTAAAGATCTGATGGCCAAAATTTTAGAATGGTAAAACATGGTAAAAGTGATGGTGAAGAAGATGGAATTTTAGTCCTTAACTTTTAGCAGGTGGCGGTAAGTTTTTCATTATCGCAGTTGACGAAATATCAGTAAAAGTGATTGTTAAGAAAATGAATCTCAGTTTATTCTTCGAAGGTTAACTGTCATTATCTATTGTTATTATTAGAGAATGAAACTGAGAGAAAATTTGAAGATGAAGTTTCTCATTCTCATTCTAAAAATAAAATGGTTGTTACAACTGTATCTATACACTTGAGTCTAAACCAAAGCTAAGTAAACCAAAAATGTAAACTAATCTAATTAAGTTAACCGGTATATACATTTTAATAGCTCCCCTCAAGCCATGGGTGAGTAAACGTTGATCACACCTAGTTTGGTTATGTTCTCTTGAAAAAAAGTATGATAAAGTGTTTTGGTTAAACAATCAGCAAGCTGATTATTAGTACGAACATACATTGTCTTCAATAATCCTTCTTCTATGACTTCCCTTACTTTGTGACAATCTATTTTCATGTGCTTTGTGCGCTCATGGAAAACAAGATTGCTTGCAATGTAAAGAACCGCATTATTGTCACAGTAAAGATACGGAGGAAGAGTAAATGGTACCCTTAAACTCTGCAGAAGCTGAATGAGCCAAACAATCTGTTTAGTTGTCATAGACATTGATCTGTATTCTGCTTCTGTTGTGCTTGTAGAAACCTTGGGCTGTTTCTTAGACTTCCACGATACCAGAGAGTCACCTATAAACATTGCATACCCTATCACATACTTTCTTGTATCCGGACAGGCACCCCAATCAGAATCACAAAAACCACGAAGATCAAACTTGTCATCTGCAGAATAGAATAAACCTTGACCAATAGTGCCTTTCAAGTATCTCAAGACCTTGTGAATTGCTTGAAGATGAGGCTCTCTGGGATCTGATGAATAATGTGCCAACTTAGAAATTGCAAAGGTGATATCCGGTCTTGTGAAGGTCAAATACTAAAGCTTTCCCAGTAACCTCCTATATTGTTTAGCATATTCCAAAGGCAAACCTTCATCCTTAGGTAACATCTGGTTTGGCTCCATAGGAATGGATGATGGTTTACAACCAGAAAACCACTTGTTTCCATTAAATCTAAAGTATACTTCCTCTGTATCACAACAATACCCTCTGATGACCTTGCTATTTCCAATCTTAGAAAGAACTTAAGAGGTCAAAGACCTCGAAGCTTGAAATGAGAACTCAAATGATTCTTAATATCAGCCACTACATCATCACTTGTGCTATCTATTAAGATGTCATCAATATTAAGATCTAATTCTACTTTTATGTACTTAATCATACAAGGAAAGGATTAGTTCTTAATATTACTTGTTCTACTTGTTGAAATAAACAAAAACAACAAAACTATAAAAAGAAAGGAAGGAGAGTCGTTGGGAGTTAGGAAGAAGCTTTTACCTTTTTGGGTAAGGAAAGTCACATGTCTTACTTGAGAAGCAACAACTAAGAGAGGAAGGAGATTTTAACGTTGGAGTCAAAGTACTAAACCAAATCCGGAAACATCACATGTGTCATGCTAAGGAGCTAATAAGGAGATGTCACTATCTTGGAAGGAACCGTTGGCAATAGGGGCAAGGCTAATGTCCTTGTTAACTTTAATTAAATATTACTTTAACTTGTCCTTTGGCTCCTTGTATATGTCGAACTAGCTTGATGTTTATTTAAAGACCACCAAGTGTAATTGTAACATCATCAAGAAAATATACAAATCCTTGTAATTCTTCTCTTACTCTCTCTACTAGTTCAACAACTCTCTCTCTTTCTCAAACATGTTCTTCATATAAATCCACTAAATCTCTCTTAATCTTTTATAATTCTTACATGGTATCAGAGCTTAGGCTCAATTTCTTCTAATTCTACTCATTTCTTTTCTCTAATTTCCGCTTAAAACTCTCAATCTTTCTCTCTTCATTTTCTGTTCCAAAATTCTCTTTCTATTCTACATCAAAACTCATGGATAACACAAAAATGTTAGTTATTCCAATAACTCTTAAAGGAGAAAATTATATCTTATGGTCAAGGTTAGCAAAATCAGCCTTGTGTGGTCGTGGCTTGTGGAAGCATGTAGAAGAAGAAGAAGCTCCCAAGACTAAGAGCCAAGATGATAAAGGCAAGGAAATAATCCTTGTAGATGAAGGAAAATGGTTCCAAGAGAACCAAAGTGTGATGTCCATACTTCAAAATTCTCTTGAAGTATCAATCTTAGAAGCTTACTCCTATTGTGAAACCGCCAAGGAGCTATGAGACACACTCAAGAAAGTCTACGACAATATCTCCAATATAGGCCGAGTATTTGAAGTAAAAAGGGTCGTCAACGAGTTAAGCTAAGAGAACATGGAGTTCAAGCAACATTTTCGAAGATTTAGATCTCTTTGGGCAATATTGGAGATGCTAAGACCAAGTACTACCGATCCTATGATTCTGAATGAAAGAAAGGAACAAGACAAGGTGTTTGGACTTCTCTTGACATTGACTCCTATCTACAACGACCTCATCAAACATATCTTAAGATCTGACAAGCTTCCATCCCTTGATGAGGTTTGCGCACAAGTCCAAAAGGAGCAAGGAGCTCTCGGCCTCTTTGGGGAAAAAGAGGAGATTGTCATGGCCAACAAAACATATTACAAGAATGATGAGGAAAATGAATGTGACCATTGCAAGAAGAAGGGACATACAAAGGAAGGTTGCTGGTTCTTACATCCTAATCTAAGGCCAAAGAAACGGATTTAAACCAAGAAGGGCTTACACGGCGGCAAAGACCAATGAGGAACCAACTAGCTCTTCTTCTCACGACAAGGAAGAAGAGTTTAAAGCATTAGCAGCCTCCATGATCAGTGCTCAATCCGAAATGGTTAAGAAATCCGACCTCCATGCTTTCATTAACGCCCTTAAAGAAAATTCCGGTAATGTATTTGGTAAATCTTTCCTTACATCTAATATCAATAAACCATTGATAGTAGATTCTGGAGCATCTCATCATATGATTAGTGATAAGAACTTACTTAAAGATTTAAAACCATCATTAGGAAATTTTATTGTTGCAAATGGTCATGGTGTGCCTATTAAGGGAGAAGGAATTCTTAGGTTATTTGATGAAGACTCAAAAGTTCTTTACATGCCTAGTTTTACTTCAAACTTACTTTCAGTTAAAAAGACTACTAATGATCTAAATTGCAATGCTATTTTGAGTCCTAATGATGTTTATTTTCGGGATATTAATACAAGTAAGGTGTTTGGAATAGGAACTACAAAGGATGGCTTGTATTTGCTTCAAGACACCAAACCATTACTTGATTTACCTTATGCTTTAAAATTTGTTTCTGTTTCGAAAAATAATGCATTATGGCATGCTAGATTAGGACATCCTCATTCTAGAGCCTTAAAATTATTGTTACCTAGTGTTTCATTTAAAAATCATGATTGTGAGGCTTGTATTCTAGGTAAACATTGCAAGTCTATTTTTCCGAAATCAACAACTATTTATGAAAACTGTTTTGATCTTATACATTCAGATGTTTGGACTGCCCCATGTTTATCTAGAGACAATCATAAGTATTTTGTCACTTTCATTGATCAAAAATCGAAATATACATGGATAACATTAATGCCGACTAAGGATAGAGTGCTAGATGCCTTTATAAACTTTCAAAGATATGTATCTAACCATTTTAATGCTAAGATCAAAATTTTTAGATCAGATAATGGTGGAGAATGCATAAGAAACCAATTCAAAGTCCATCTCCAAAAAGATGGAATCCTTTATCGAAAAGTTGTCCTTACACTCCTCAACAAAACGGAGTAGCTGATAGAAAGAATAGACATCTAATGAAGGTGGCGAGGGCTATGATGTTTATACAAATGTGCCTAAGAAATTTTGGAGTGATGCTGTAGTATCCACATGTTATCTCATCAATCGAATCCCTACCAACATTCTCTAAGAAATATCTCCATATGAGGTACTAAACAAAGTTAAACCATCCATTAGTCATTTATGTGTTTTTGGTTGTGTTTGTTTTGTGTTAGTTTCCGGAGAATAAGGAACAAACTTGAAGCTAAAAGCATGAAGGCAATGTTTATTGGATATTCAACCACTCAAAAGGGCTACAAGTGTTATGTTCTGGAAACTAAGAAGATGATGGTTTCTAGAGATGTACATTTCATGGAAACAAAGGGATACTTTGAAGAAAAAGATTGGGAAAATTTAAAAGATATCTCAAGCTCACCCACGTATAGAGCGGATAATCTAAGAAGAATACTTCAAAGTCTATGCATCACAAGTCTTGAAGTCCCTACAAGAACCCCGACCCATAGAGAATCACGTGAGGAAGACATCCCCGTTGATCATGAAGGGGTAAATCATGATGAATCATCAAATCATGATCAAAGGGAAGTCCAAGAAGAAGGAATAGAGGGTGAACCTCATTGTGACAATGAAGCCGTGGGGGAGGCTCAAGAAGAAGGGGGGAGAAACTCAAGAAGAAACCGTGAATGAGGAGCAAGAAATTGAAGAAATACAACTTCTAAGAAGAAGCACAAGAATAAGGAGAGATCCCTCAACTTGGAGGTACTACAAAAATGAAGCCGTAGCTCATCCTATTCAAGCTACTTGTTCTCTAGCCGTTTATCCTCAAAGCATCAAGTATTCATGGCTAACTTGGATGAACAATACATACCAAGGACATACGAAGAAGCCAAAGAACACAAAGTTTGGAGGGATGCGGTTGGAGATGAACATAAAGCTATGGATGCAAATGGAACATGGTTTGAATCTGAACTATCGAAGAGAAAGAAGGCTGTGTCGAGTAAATGGGTCTTCACCATCAAGTATAAGTGTGATAGAACAATTGAAAGGCACAAAGGAAGGCTAGTATCAAGGGGCTTCACGCAAGTATATGAAGAAGACTATATTGATACCTTTTCACCCGTAGCAAAGCTCCATACAATCTGGATTGTTCTCTCTCTAGCCGTAAATTTGGAATGGGATCTTTGGCAAATGGATATCAAGAATGCATTTCTACAAGGCGAGCTAGAAGATGAAGTATATATACATCCACCTCCTAGTTTAGAACACATTGTCAAACCCGAAAATGTGTTAAGGCTAAAGAAAGCTATCTATGGACTCAAGCAATCTCCAAGGGCGTGGTATCATAAGCTAAGTACTACGCTTAATGGAAGAGGTTTTAGAAGATCCAACGTGGATCATACTCTCTTTGCACTCCCTAATCCGAATGGAATAGTGGTAGTACTCGTCTATGTGGATAACATTATCATCATAAGAAGTGACAAAGAAGGTGTACAAGCCACAAAGGTATATCTTAAATCTGTCTTTGATATTAAAGATTTTGGTGAACTAAATTCATGGCATACAGGTTCCACCTAATTCTGTATATCGTTTGCTTAAGTCCATTTATGCCTTAAACAGGTCTTTAGACAATGGTTCCTTACCCAAAAAGGTAAAAGCTTCTTCCTAACTCCCAACGACTCTCCTTCCTTTCTTTTTATAGTTTTGTTGTTTTATTTATTCCAACAAGTAGAACACGTAATGTTAAGAACTTATCATTTCCTTTTATGATTAATTACATACAAGTACAATTAGATCTTAATACTCCCCCTCAAGCTTAACTATAGGTCCTTACTATAGTTAAGATTGGAACCATGAATTCAAGGCATACATAATGAGGCAGCTCTACATGCTTTCCCTTGGATTTTATGGTTTGTCTGGAAAGCAAGAAACCGCCTTGTTTTTGACAACTTTCGGGAACAAGCACAAAGTATTCTAGACCACGCCACGCAGGAAGCAGACTTCTGGAGCAAGCCGAACGAAGATACACCAGAAGAGGACCAACAAGCACCTGAAGAAATTGAGACCCCGAAGGCTAACCCCGTGATTCCTTGGGTTGAAGAAGCGCATGTGTGCCAAGTTGATGGCTCTTGGAGTGCCGAAGCTGATTTTAGTTGTTATGGATGGACATACTCTATTGGAAGGCGAAGTTGCCAATATGGATATCGCTGTGCGCAAGCCAATCTATCTCCCCTCCACGTAGAGTTGGAATCACTGATGTGGGCCATGGAGTGTATGATCGCATCCTCTACGGTAGAGACCGTCTTTGAAACGGATTGTATGCAGCTGATCTCGATGGTGTCTAATGCAGAGGACTTGCCAGCTTTTGCGTCAGAACTGGAAGATTTCCAATCTCTAAGAAGTGTTTTCCATTCGTTCCATATTTTCTATATTCCTAGACTTTTGAACGCTGCTGCGGACAATCTTGCCAAAACGGCAAGGCTAAAAAATGTAATGGCTACCCATGTAAGAACCACGGTTACCTCACTCCCTTTAAAAAAGAGCGACGATCCGAAAGCTTAATAAATGAGTTTTGACGACAAAAAAAGAAAGGAAGGAGAGCCGTTGGGAGTTAGGAAGAAGTTTTTACCTTTTTGGGTAAGGAAAATCACATGTTTTACTTGAGAAGAAACAACTAAAGAGAGGAAGGACATTTGAACGTTGGAGTCAAAGTACTAAACCAAATGTGGAAACATCACATGTGTCATGTTAAGGAGCTAATAAGGAGATGTCACTATCTTAGAAGGAACCGTTGGCAATAAGAACAAGGCTAATGTCCTCGTTAACATTAATTAAATATTACTTGAACTTGTCCTTTGGCTCCTTGTATATGTCGAACTAGCTTGATGTTTATTTAAAGACCACCAAGTGTAATTGTAACATCATCAAGGAAATATACAAATCATTGTAATTCTTCTTTTATTCTCTCTACGAATTCAAAAACTCTCTCTCTTTCTCAAACATGTTCTTCATACAAATCCACTAAATCTCTCTTAATCTTTTATAATTCTTACAATAAACATATACTAGTACCACAAAAAAATATCCACTAGCAGCTTTGACAAAAAGAGTATGATCTCCATGACACTTCTCAAATCCATAAGCTTTTACGGTGACAAAAAACTTAAGAAACCATTGTCTAAAGACTTGCTAAGGCATAAATGAACTTAAGCAAACGAAATATAGAATTAGGTGGAACCTGTATGCCTTGAATTTCTGTATACCCTGGAAGAATCTTCATATAAATTTCTTCATCCAACTCTCCATTCAAAAATACATTACAGATATATAGTTAATGTAAAGACCATTTGAGTTTAGGAGCAAGAGCCTATAGTAGCTTGACTGTAGCTAATTTAGCAACAGGTGAGAAATTGTCCAAGAAATCTATTCCCTCTTGTTGTGTATAACCTTTTGCAATAATCCTAGCTTTATACCTTTCTACAATTCCATCTGGATTGTACTTCACAGTGAAGATCCACTTACATCCAATTGCAACCTTTCTCGCAGGTAACTGACAAACTTCTCACGTATGAGTCCTCTCTAGTGCCCCAAACTCCAACCAAATTGCATCACACCATTCCATATACTTATGAGCTTCTGAAAATCTCTGTGGTATAGGAGTATTTGTGATAGAATTAGTAAGGGCATAGAAAGGATCAGAGAGATAGGAATAAGAAATAAAGTTTGTAATGAGATAAGGAGCTGTAATCTTAGTAGTAGTATTATTATAGCAACGAAAATCCTGCAGATATTTAGGTCTATGCATTTGTCTATGAGATTTTGGCTCAAAAAGAAGGAAAATCTCAGAAGATGACAAATCAGAATGATGATGTGTATCAGAAGGTCTTTGCACAAGAGGCATATGATCACCTATGGATGCAAGAGAGTGTAATAGAGGAAAGAAAGCTTTTTTTTTTTATCATCTGAGATAGTAGATGTTCTAAAAGGCAAAATATCCTCATAAAATATAACATGCCTTGAAACAGAAACATAATATGTCTTTAAGTTTAATAGCTTATACCCCTTATATCCTGATGGATACCCTATAAAAACATATGCTCTAGCCCTTGGATCAAACTTAGTTATATTTTTAACAGAAGTAGAACTACAACAAAGACAACCAAAACTTTTCAAAGATAAGTAATCAGGCTTTTTCCTTGTGAGTTTCTCGTAAGGTGATATGTTTTCTAAAACAGGGGAAAGAAGACTATTGATTAGGAACATTGCTGTTAAGACACAATCTCTCAGAATTCTAAAGGTATTTGAGACTGGAATAATATGGCTCTAGCTACATTTAATATATGTTGATACTTTCTCTCTACCACTGAATTGTGTTCTGGAGTTTCAGGACATGAATGATAAGAAACTATTCCTTTTGGGGCAAATAATTCAGCAAATTTCAATTCATGTGCATTGTCATATCTAATAGATTTCACCTTAGAACTATACTGAGTTTCAACCATTTGAATAAATTCAGGAAAAACTTGTAAAACATCAGACTTTGTTCTAAGCAAATAAATTAATGTGCCTTGACTAAACATCATCAACTATGGTCAAAAATATACTTATAACCATCCACATTAGGAGTAGAGAATGGTCCCCATGTATATATACCCACCAATTCAATAGCAGAAGAACACAAATGATTTTGAGATTTGAATGGAATATGTTTATGTTTAGATAGATGACAAACATGACAATGATCAGAAGAGTCTTTATTCATTTTGTTCTTTGAAATATGTAAATATTAGATAAAGAATCTTCTTTAGTCATAGATGGATGATCTAGTCTGCTATGCCATACTTTTATGTCAACTTGAATACTAGAACAGAAGGAGAAATACCTGGAACAGGCAATATTTCATTTTCAGTATTGAAATTTAAAACCAGAAAGACTTTTAACTTGACTACCTCGACCAATCATCAAGTCCCGTGTAACTGTCTGAATAAAGCATGAATCAGAATTAAACCAAACTTTAGAACTCAGATTCTTAGTCAATACAATGACACTCAACAAGTTAAATCGAAACTCAAGAATATAAATAACATTGTAGAGAGAAATAACATCAATTAGTTGAATGTAACATATTCCTACTATAGTAATTTTCCTTCCATTAGGTAAGGTAACGTAGGTTCTATCTAATGGTCTGTATTGTAAATACAATTCTCTTGAATGGGTGACATGGTGAGTAGCTCCTGAATCTATAACCTAAGAGACAATTCAGGTATGTAGATACATGAGATATTAGCATGTCATAATAAGAAGTTTTGTATATATTAAGAAAGGTACTTGATATCTTTGTAACATCAGAGCCATAAGTTGAAGTCGAAGCACAATTGATAGAAGGAGATGGTGTAACACTCGGAGGATGAAGTTTAAAACTCTGAAAGGAGATCATTGTCTGGATTTTTTCAGAAGTCATGAAATTTTCAGAAACTTCAATTGAATTTTCTTGTTGTACTTGTTCAACACTCTCTACTGTAGCTAGATTGGCATTTCCTAGATAGTCATGCACCTTGTAACATTTCTCTACTGTGTGACCAATTCTAGAACAGTGAGAACACTTAGGTTTATGAAAAGCCACATGACTTGGAGAAATCTTTCTTGTGATCCCCATTGTGCATTGACTCTCATCTTGATCAAGCATATTATAGATCTCAGATAATCCAAGTCTTGGTTTCATCAGAATCTGCCCCCCTGATATTTGCAAAGTTGTCATTTAGTCCCATTAGAAAATGAATTATCCTATTGGTCTCAGTTTCTTCCATTAACTCTTTTACATGATCAGAATCACACTTCTTCGCAATATGAGACCTAGTGTTGGATTACTGTTCCCATAGAGTTTTCTTCCTTGTGTGGTAAGTGGTTAGATCTAGGTTTCCTTGCTTTAGAGTAGAAATAGATTGTTCCAACTAATATTTCCTTGGAAGATTCTCACTTAAAACCTTGTAAACAGATCATTCCACATATCTATTGCATCTTCGTAATAAAGAATAGTCTCATATATCTCCTTGCTAACAACATTCATCAACCAAGCTTTCACCATACTATTAAAACGACTCCATATCTTGAATAACCTATCATTTTCATTCGGTCTTGGTAGATATCCATCCACCAAAGCTAACTTGTTCTTAGTATCTAAACTAACTCCCATAGCAATGTACCACTTGTTGTAATTAGATCCATCTAATATGTGTGCCACATTGCATAAACCAGGATGATCTCCCGAATAAAGAAAGTAAGGATTGTGTATGCTATCAAAAGATTGCATACAAAGTTCATAGATCTAGAGAGGTCACGATTTGTTACTATTTACAGCGGAGTAGTAACGAGTACCTCTGGTTCCGAATGAATACGAGATCCTGAAGAATTCTTCACCGTCAATCCTTCAGAATCTGATGGAATGTTGTGATTCCTTAACTTCTTCGCCTGTTTCCCCATTGTTGATCTTCGATTCAGCAAAATCTGAGCTCATATGAAGATTAGCTTCGTCGGTTTTGATTTCGACGATTTTCTTCAAAACTTTGTCAAATTAGAGTTCGTTGCAACAAATGATCGATGAAATCAAGAAAAAAAGAAGAAATTAGAAGAGAAAATAAGAGAAAACGAGCTAAAAGCCGCTATGATACCATATTAGAGAATAAAACCGAGAGAGAAATGTTGAAGATGAAGTTTCTCATTCTCATTCCAAAATGAAATGGTTGTTACCACCGTATCTATACACTTGAGTTTAAACCAAAGCTAATTAAACCAAAAATGTAAACCAATCTAATTAAGTTAATTGGTATATACTTTCTAATAGTTATCTCTATCTTTTATATAGTAACATTTTTTTGTTATTTTCAGACATGGCGACCAATGTTTGGTCATGACACCTCCGTACGTTTTTCTGGTGACAATGAGTGAGATTTTTTCGCAGACAAACAATACATATCTAGAGTAGTAGCTGTTAAAGGTAGAGCGATGCTGTCTGATATTCGTGGATGGCAACAGGTGATCATGTTTTGTCGCTCCAAAAAATTAACGGACGTTTTTGTAGTCATATCAGCTTATAAAAATCCATACAATTTGATGACGTGGGTAGTAGTCCCATGAAGTATCCACCGGTGTATGATATTCTGTGGCCAGAAGATACTCTGAATAGTAATCACATAAATCTTAATTACCTAATAGAAGTATCGGTTATTGTCCAAAGAAATAATTTTTTTGTTTATGTTATGACGTGGTCAGAACAACATAGAAAAAAAGCCACATCAAATTGAATAAATCCTTACCATTTGACATGGCTCACGCCAAGATAAATATGAAGATGAAGGTATAATCATTGTCACCTCTCTTTGATGACACTACCTTCTAAGGAGCAAATATATATCTCCCTACTGATGAATCATCGGGATACACTACACATTAAGTAAATAACTAACCACTTCGCAATATTTGGCATCACAAACAACTTTTTTGTAGCAAATTCTAATATTTAAATATGAAGTGTGAGAGACACTTTTTTCACTATTCTTCTGGATAATGAACATTGGATACAACAAACTAAGCATAAATATTTTCTAAATGTTATAAAAACAACCTTACCACACAATTGCTTAACTTGCTAGATAGGATTTTGCAGAAAAATGTCTATCCATATCGTACACATGTTTAAATTTTTCAGTTGAATTTGTTCTTTTCCATTCTTCGAAATAGTTTCCATCCACATTATACAATCCATTAACACAACACTATTATACTGAATTTTTTAACCACACATTTTTACCTATCACCATTCCTTTAAAATTCACCGGTTAATCAACCTGCAAGCGAGAAAATTTCAACAATTTACAAATTTTCAACATTTTTCAAAATTTGAATGTTTAGATTATTTTGACGGAATATTTGCCACCATTTTCAAATTTGTTGTTCAACATAATGGATACAATTACTTCTTTATCAATTTAGACCAATTATAGACCAACCAAAAAAATTCTAATTTAATATTAGTTTTGCAATGTACTTACATTAAAGATTAATATTTTTTCTACAAAATTAAATTCTTTTATATTTAGAGAAGTGTTTGGAGGGTTTTTTAGACGTTCTTCGATGGAGAAGAACTAGAACAAATCTACTAAGGGTTTTTAGGGTTTTTGAGAAGAAAGATGAGCGAAGGAGGCACAAAGATATTCAAAAGACTATTCTTTATTATTTCTTAATAAGAGGTCGATTACAAGAGTATGTTTCCAAGTCTCGGCATCGAATCCTTGAATTAGGGTTCTTCCCTTTGTATTTATAACTTTTCGAGTTTAGTGATTTCTTCAAGTTTCGGATGATGGAACGCTAAAAGCCGCACTTTAGTGATTTCTTCAAGTTTGCCAAAAGGATCAGATGGTTAAAGCGTAATGATTTGCCATGGAGATCGGAAAAAAGCGTTAACTTAGTACCAGAAGTTGAAGCGATATAGATGCGAATGACGGAAACCGTTAGAGATATGCAAGATCGAAAGAGAAATGGTTAGAGCTTGCTCAAAGATCCACAGAAAAGATCATCAACAGTGAAATCCCTAGTCAAAATTGAAGATCAACTGTCATTGCCTCGACGCAATCGCTACTAAGGGTAAAAGAAAGCGAGATCTACCGAAGACATGCCAAAAACTTGCCGGAAAAAGCAAAAAATGTGGTGGTATCTTGAGAGAAAACCGTAACCTGGCTATTAAGAGGCAAGCGAAAAAGTGAAATGACCAAGACTCATCACTTTCCTGCCTATATAACCCTAGTGGTAATGGGCGGGAAACAAAAGGAAAAGCCCAGACCACGCCATGAAGTTCAAGCCCAAGAGTTCATTTAAAAAGATGCAGCCCGCTAAGCGCTAATGAGACTCACCAAGGATGAAGCCATAACAGCAAAGAACTGGTGATGCCAACAAGAGCCATGGCTAGAGCTATACTCTATTTCTTTACTTTTGCAAAGTCAATCCCAAACTAATGTATGAACCGAAATCTCTTAAGAAAGGATCTACTCTTCAAATTCCACAGGTGGAAAATGAAGACGGGGGGGAAACTATTGGGGGTAATTTTATTTCCTTAGAGTCCAACCATAGCCTAGACCAAGGAGATGTAAATAAACCCCCTAGTTGTAGGTGAAAACCAAGGCCATGACCAAAGACACCATCGCCAAGCCAAGGTCATAGCCGAGGTAGGGCGGATATCCCCTTAGTCGGTCTAAATCTTAAGAGATAAGGACAAATGCCTTAATGAATCTAGGGATATATTCGTTATTATAAGATAGACTCGAATGTAGAAGTTATCTATAAAATATATGGAAATACTTTGATTCGAAGGCTATAAATAGAAAGGGAAGAACCCTAATTCAAGGATCCAAAAACTTTGACAAATACATACACTTGTAATCGAACTCTCTTATTCAATAAATAAAGAAGAATGGTTTTACATTATTCTTTGTCTCTTTCGCTCATCTCTTCCTAAAAACCCTAAAACCATCGACAACCTTGTTCTTGTTCTTCTCCATCAAAGAATCACCAAAAAACACCAAACACTTACTATAATGTAGAATATTAAACAAAATACCATTGAAATTCAATAATAAACTTAATTTGTTAGAATATTCTTTATTGTTATTGTTTGGGGTTTTTTTTGGTGATTCTTCGATGGAGAAGAACAAGAACAAATCAGCTAGGGGTTTGTAGGGTTTTCGAGAGGTAGAAAGATGAAAGATGAGCAAAAGAGACTAAGTATGTAAAAGACTCTTCTTCATTGATGAATAAGAGGTCAATTACAATAGATATGTGTTTTTAAAGTCTTGGGGTCAGATCGTTGAATTAGGCTTCTTCCCTTTGTCTTTATAGCTTTCGAGTTAGGATTTCCATTTATCTTATGGATAACTCCTATATTCGAGCTTATCATAGAAAAGGAATATTTTCAAAGATTCAAATAAGGAATTTGTCCTTATCTCCTAAGATCTTAGACCGACTTAGGGGATATCCGTTCTACCTTGGCTATCGTCTCGACTTGGCGATGGTGTCCTTGGTTATGACCTTGGTTAGCACCTACAACTAGGGGGTTTATCTATGTCTCCTTGGTTTAGGCTATGGCCGGACTCTAAGGGAATAAAATTACCCCCAACAGTTGCCTCCCACTCTTCATTTTCCACCTGTGGAATTTGAAAAGTAGATCCTGTCTTAAGAGATTTCGGTTCATACCTTAGTTTTGGGATCGACTTTGTGAAAGTAATAAAAAATAAGAAAAGCTCCCGCCATGGTTCCCGCTGCTATGACTTCATCCTTGGTGATTCTCATTAGCGCTTGGTGGGCCGCATCCTTTTGATGAACTCTTGGCCTCGAACTCCGTGGCATAATTTGGGCTTCTGTTTTTGTCTTTGGCCCATAACCGTTAGGACTATATATAGGCGGAAAAGTGATGAGTCTTTGTGATTTCACTTTCTCACCTGCCTCCTCAAAGTCAGATTAGGATTTTCTCTTGAAAGATCACTACTTCCTCTGCTTTTTCCAATAAGTCTTTAGCACATTTCCCGTAGATCTGGCTTTTTTTTATCCTTAGTAGCAATTGGGCTGAGTCGATGCCAGTAGATCTTTGGTTTTGACTTAGGGATTTCACCATTGAGTATCTTTTTCGTAGATCTTTGAGCGACTTTCTGACCATTTATTCTTTGGTTCTACAGATCTCTAACAATTCCTGTTGTTCGTGTCTTTGCCACTTCAACTTCGGGTACTAAGGTAACGTTTCTTTTCTGATCTCCATGGCGAATCATCGTGCTTCAGCCATCTAATCTCTATGAAAACCTTGTGGAGATCGCTAAAGTTTGGTTTTTAGCGTCTCGTCATCCACCTGTAGACATGCAACCTGACCGTTCTTCTCTCTGGTTTGTAGGTTTGAGATGAGATCATCAAAGGATCGACTTCAGATTCGCTTAGGAGACTCTTGGGCTTCCTTAGTTTCGAGGATCACCATTGAATTTCCTCCGTGGTCCAAGGGTGGAGACCTCGTCAAGCCAAGGAATCAGGGCCAACGCTTCACGTCGATCTCTCCATGGTGCTTCAGATCTAGCCCGAAGGTGGGCATCGCCTGCGGTGACAGAGTGACAGCCTTTGGGATCTTTCATCTTGGTGATCTCCTCCTCCCAGACTGGACATCCAAATGTAATTCTACCTAGGTGATCTCCTCCTCCCAGACTAGACATCCTTGGCGCTTCCCTTGGATTCAAAGTTGTCAAGGCCATCCATGACAGGGACTGACAGAACTAAGGTGGTTCTCCAGATCAAAGGTGAGTCACGTCAGCATCACAAACCATGTTCGGAAGACGATGGAACCCTTAGTACGACCTCCTGGCCATCCTGGGTCATCGTGGCCAAAACAACCACAATTGATGGGCTTGGGTCCCCTTGGACTCTTTGGGATCTATTTCCGCCATGGAAATAGAAGGACTCGAGTCTCTTATAGGCTGAGGGTGAGTCTTCGCCTTTGGCTCCTCTCTACGACCCTTAGCCCATGCGTTTATAATGTTATATGATCTTATCCACCAGGGGATGCTTGATGTGACCCCTTGTTGTAGATCCTCCTTTGTGGATAGTGTTGGGAGTAATTTAGGCCATGGAAATTCCCCCATGCTTAGATGGAGTACACCAGTAATACCTCAAGACAAGGGAATGCCTAGAAGCAAGAAGCCAGACGACGTTGCATAGCTAGAAGCCGGAAGCCGGAAGCCAGCCGACCACTGACTCATACTTATTTTTACTATTTAAATTAGCAGATAATAATGTGTATTCTGTAGATAAAGATGCATATATTATGTAGATAATCATGATATATCCGATTCTTGGAGGGATAATCATGAACTCCATGTATAAATGTAAAGCTTAAGGGCAAAACGTGGACACACGAAAACCTAGGCTAAAGAAATCAATACAACACTTGATCTTTCGCCATTATTGATCTTTGAGCTTAGGATATCTTCAAATCACACACGCTATCCAACTTCTATAGTGCTTACAAAGAACGACCAAAATCACCCGTAACAGTTGGCGCTAGAGAGAGGGGAAGCTTTCAAAAAACAGCTACGTGACGATGGTTGGAGATAATCATGAATCAGCAAACATCACACCAAGACGAACATAGCTCACCAATGAGGAGATGCGATCTCAGCTAGAAATTTTACAAAAGAGACTAGGAGAGATGGAGCAACTTCAAAGGGATCAAACTCCAACTGGAGCTGATGCTGCAACTGCAGAGCTTCAACCTTGAGACAGCAGATGGAAGCTCATGCCAAAACACTCCACGAGAACATGCAACGTTTGCAACAACTGGAGTTGGAGAACGAGACCCTCAGAGATGCAAACTCATCTTTGACTGCAAATCAAGCCACGAATCAGAGTTTCAGGGTCCACGTGCCCTGGATGCCAACTTTGGAAACTCCTCCTACCAATAACTCTGGAGAAAGAGGAAACCCAATAGCAACGGGAGCCTAAGAGAACCAAAATCTTGCTTAAGAGCGAGAAGATCTTATGGACGTAGATGAGTCGCGGGCCGCAAGTCTTGTCCCACTCTCTGATGAGGCCAGACGACTGGAACAAATGTTCTCCAACAAGTTCGAGGTGCTGTAGTCGGTGATCGAAAGACTTCCAGGTTTTGCACCTCCTCTGAAGAAATGTGTCCTAAGCTCTTATGCAGACACTGCTTTCTCAGATGAGATTGTACTCACTGATATGCCAAAGAAGTTCACCTTCCCATTCATCAAGCCATACGACGGGACTTCCGACCCGGATAATCACATCGCACAGTATAAGCAGAAGATGCTCACTGTAGCGATCCAAAAGGAGCATAAAGAAGCTGCCATATGCAAGGGGTTCGATTCCAGCCTAACGGGAGCCGCCTTGCAATGGTTCATATCGATTCCGACTAGAACCATAAGATCCTTTGCTCATCTGACTGATCTATTTGTGGAGCAATTTGCTAGCAGCAGAATGACTCCCAAGTCCTCTGATGACCTTTATGAGATCAGACAGCGTAAGACAAAGCTACTCCGGAGTTACATTCATCGCTTTAACAATCAGAAGGTAACGATCCGAAACTGCAGCGTTGCTGCCACAATTTCTGCCTTTAAAAGAGGACTTCTACCTGATGGCGATCTGTACAAGGAGCTCACAAAATATCAGTGCAGAACGATGGACGACGTGCTCTCCCGCACCCAAGCGCAGATCAATTGGGAAGAAGACATGTTGCCAGGTAAGAATCTCAGGTCATGAGGACCGAGAAGACGGCCAGAGACGACAAGCCTTACCAGAGAAGAGGGACAAAAGGAGCTAAAGGACACAAGCCTCTAGGTAAGCCAGACGGTAACAGATTCTCGCCATTAAATACTTGGCCGGACATATCCAACTTATCAATATCAAGCGCACAACATGTAGGAGTCCTGAAGGATATGGGAGGCAAAGTCAAATGGCCCCAGAAGATGAGGTCGCCTGACCATCGCTGGAATCTGAACAAATGGTGCGACTTCCACAATGACCATGGTCACAGAACGGAGGATTGTATATCCTTAAGAATAGAAGTCAACGAGCTGCTCAAGAAAGGGTATCTACGAGAGTTCCTCTCTAACAAAGCAAAGGAGATGCTGGGTAGTCAGGAAGAAGGGACCCCAGCAAGCCATCAAGTGCCGGTTTCTCCAAGGCATGATAGGGTGATCAATGTCATATCCGGAAGATCAGAGATAAGTGGCATTACACATGTCACTGCGAAGAAAAGCACAAGTTATGCAAAAAAAAATCATGGCACCCAAGAAGTCAAGCGTCAAAACCTCAACCAAGAAGTCATAAGCTTCACGGCTGGAGGACAAGATGGAATCCTGACTCCACATCACGACGCCTTGGTTGTTTCATTATTGGTGGCGAAATGTTTGGTGAAGAGGGTACTTATTGATAATGGAAGCTCTACGAACGTACTCTTCCTGGGAGCATATATAGACTTGGGCTTAACCCAGGAAGCCTTAACAAAGAAGACTACACCACTGGTGGGCTTCAACGGAGAAGTCAAACAAACCATTGGAGTGATAGCACTCCCAGATTGCACAGGAGGAGTCAACCTATCCACTAAGTTTCCGTCATAGTTTGTCCCTCCGCCTATAATATTATCATGGGCAGACCCTAGATACACGAGATGAGAGTCGTGCCATTAACTCTGCATCAAATACTCAAATTCCCAACTCCATGGGGAATCAAGGAGATCAAGGGTGACCAAGAGAATCCTCGATCGTGCTACCAAACAACTTTAAAGGGAAAGACAACTTTAAAGGGACACTGAGGAGCTGGAAGTGCAACAGCTGGATGATTTACCTTTGATACCCGGAGAATTAGGCAAAAACCTCAAAATAGGGGCAAGATTGCAAGAAGGCCTACGTCAGAGGCTGATAGACTTCTTGAGGTCCAACTTAGATTGCTTCGCGTGGTCCCACATGGATATGTTAGGGATAAACCCGTAAGTCATAGTGCATAAGTTGGAAGTGGACCCTAAGTACCCAGCAGTCAAGCAGAAAAGGAGAAAGTTCGCACCAAAACGAGACGCAATCATCAATGATGAAGTCAAGAATCTCCTTGTGGTCGGGTTCATTAGGGAGGTCCACTACCCGGACTAGCTGGCAAACGTCATCGTGGTCCGGAAGAAGAATGGCAAGTGGAGGGTTTGCATAGATTTCACGGATCTAAACAAATCCTGCCTTAAGGATCCTTTCTCTTTGCCCCATATAGACAAGATGGTGGACGCTACAACTGGACATCAATTGATGAGCTTTATGGATGCCTTTTCCAGGTACAATCAAATACTCATGCATGGAGACGACCAAGAAAAGACATCCTTCATGACCTCTCGTGGAAACTACTACTACAAGGTGATGCCTTTTGGATTGAAGAATGCGGGATCTACCTATCACGGGCTAGTACACATGATGTTCGCAAACCAAATTGGCCAGACTATGGAAGTCTATATAGACGACATGCTGGTCATGTCCTTAGAAGCGGAAGACCACATAACCCACTTGCAACAAGCCTTTTCTACCCTAAGGAAGTACAATATGAAGCTCAACCCCTCTAAGTGTTCATTCGGAGTGAGCTCCATGAAATTTTTGGGATAAATAGTTACATATAGAGGCATTGAAGCAAATCCAGAGCAAATCAGGGCGATTCAAGCAATCCCTTCACCAAACACTCAACAAGACGTTCAGAAGCTTATCGAAAGAATGGTGGCCTTGAGTAGATTCATATCCAGACTATCCGACAAGTAGCATGCATTCTTTGAAGCCCTTAAGTTCACTGAGAAATTTGAGTGGAACCAAGAGGCCGAAGACGCCCTAGTCAAGTTCAAGGAGTATCTCACAACGCCACCTCTTCTCTCAAAACACCAAGATGGAGAGACACTGCTCCTGTACCTGGCTGTTTCAAAGCATGCCGTAAGCGCCGTCTTGGTTAGAGAAGTAGGAAGTAAGCAACACCCGGTGTACTATGTAAGCAAGTCCCTTCTGGATACCGAGACCCGCTATACTCACCTGGAAAAGCTGGCCTTCGCCTTGGTCATCTCGGCCAGGAAGCTGCGTCCCTACTTCCAGGCTCACCCGATGATAGTCATCACGTCCTTCCCTATCAAGTCTGTACTCCACAAGCCAGAAGTATCAGGAAGATTAGCGAAATGGGTAGTGGAGCTAGACGAGTACGATGTGATCTTTTGCCCACCCACGGCGATCAAATCACAGGTCCTGGCGGACTTCATAGCAGAATTCTCCCCGCCAATGGTACCAGGGGCGGAAGAAGAAGTCAGGATCCAGCAGGAAAGTAAAAACAAAGAAGAGTGTGCGATTTACGTTGATGGATCCAACAACATACGAGGAGCAGGAGTAGGCCTCGTGCTCATCTCAACAAGAGGAGAAGTGGTATCAAGAGCAGTAAGATTCAACTTTAGAGCCACCAACAATGAAAGTGAGTACAAAGTCTTAATTGCAGGGCTCGGGCTGGCAAGAGACTTGTGAATAGAGAACCTATAGGTTTACAGTGATTACCAATTGATCGTAAGCCATACGCAAGGTGACTACCAAGCAAAAGATGCTAGCATGACCAAGTATCTGGCATAGCCAAGAAGCTCATTGATTCGTTCAAAGCATGCAAACTCACACAGAT
>OVAN01005381.1:6682-23450 GCA_900406275.1 Anastatica hierochuntica | reverse complement strand
GATGGAATGCTTGAGTGAACAATTTTTAGGTTTTTCATCTTGGGCTATGAGAGTTGTTCATCCAAAGGGATTCCAAGATGCTAAATGGTTATAGGGGCTTGATCTTCACTATCACATACTTGCTTAGATAGGCGAAATCCGAGAGGTGAGCCTTGTAGTTAGGTATAGGTGAATAGACCTCCGTCACGAGAGTGGGTTGGTCGATAATGAGGGGATCCTTGGCCGGAGAATAGCTTCAACCGTCTAATAAAGTCTTAGGAAAGTCATTACTTGCTTAGATTGAACCCGAACCAATGGCCACTATCTTTAGATCCACTTTTATCTTATTGCTTTCAAGTCATTTACTTATTGCTTTTACTTATTGCCTTTCCTTTTATATCTTTGTTCATGATCACCCAAATGTTAAGGATAGATCTAGTAGAGTCTTGTGACACCTCTTACTAGGTTTCTCCCTAGACTAANGGTTGCTCCCTAGACTAGTACTTCTAGTGTGACTCTCTTTGCTTAAGCTTTTCCTAAACATTTCAATCCTTGGACGATACCTCACGTACTACAACTAGACCACGTTAATCTTGCGGGTTAGGAGCGGTAGTTAGGTCTTTACAAATTATTTAAAACTTGCCCTCCAACAGTTTCATGATTATCCCTCCGAGAATTGGATATATCATGATTATCTATAGAATATATGCATATTTATCTAAAATACATGTCATTATCTATTAGTTGGAATAGCGAAAATAAAGGAGAGGCGGTGGTCGGCTGGCTTTTAGCTTTCGACTATGCTTGGTCGTCTGACTTCTGGCTTCCGACTATGGCGCGTCACCTAGCTTCGTGCTTCTGGGCATTCTTCTGGCTTGAGGTCTTACCGTTGTACTCCATCTAAGCCTGGGGAATTCCCATGACCTAAATTACTCCCAACACTGGCCATGATCATGTTGTAGGTAAAGGAACAGTCTATGACAAAAAACTTAGTGGATAAGTTGATTCCTCTGGCGCACACCGAAAACTTGAGTCTCGTTTTCTAGCTCTAGTTGCTGCAAGCACTACGTGTTCTCTTGGAGCGTTTTGGCATGATCCTCCATTTGCTGCCTCAGGGTCTGAAGCTCTGCAGATGCTGCGTCATCTCCAATTGGAGTCAGATCCCTTCGAAGCTGCTCCATCTCTCCTAGTCTCTTTTAAAACGTCTCTAGTTGAGATCGCATCTCCTCGTAGGTGAGCTATGCTCGTGTTGGTGCGATGTTTTCTGATTCATGATTGTCTCAAACCATCGTCACGTAGTTGTTTTTGAAAGCTCTTCTCCTTCTAGTGCCAATTGTTATTGCCATTTTGGTCGTTCTTCGTAGCACTACGGAAGCTGGAGGTCGATGAATGTTTAGCAAAGGTTTTAGGACTTTAAAGTTGAGCTCGAAGATCAAAGATGGCAAAAGAGTTGCTTGTTTTATTGATTCTTGGCATAGGGTTTTTCGTGCGTAAACGTTTTTCCCTTGAGCTTAGTATTTATACATGTGTTTCATGATTATCCCTCTAAGAATTTGATATATCATGATTATCTATAGAATGCATGCATCTTTATCTAGAATACATGTCTTTATCTACTAATTTAAATAGCGTTAATAAAGGAGAGGCGGTGGTCGGCTGGCTTCCGGCTTCTAGCTATGCTTGGTCATCTGACTTCCGACTTCCGGCTATGGAACGTCGTCTGGCTTCCTGCTTCTGGGCATTCCCCTACTTTGAGGTCTTACTGTTGTACTCCATCTAAGTATAGGGAATTCCCATGACCTAAATTACTCTAAACACTATTGATGTTTTTGAGCTTGATTTTCGCAGCACAATGCTCTTTGAATTAGAGTGAATGATTTCCGTGTGTCTTGTTTTGATAGGGATACTAATTTGCTTCCAAGTGTCTATTTTCGCATGTTAAGGGTAGGCAAAAGAGAGGAGAGGTTTCGAAGACGCGAGACCCATCTACTTCCCTTCTTCACCACCACTTCAAGAGGAGTGATATCACTCATCCTTCGAACCATCCGATTACTCAGGAGTTAGATCAGCTTAACTCACAGTTTCTGCAGGATCTGGGACACATTACTTTCCCGATGACTCGAGTTATTGATGATGATCTCCTAGATGCTTTTGGCATTCGAAATGATTTTTGCTCCAAGTGGTGTCGGGAATTTCTGATGGGACTCTGGGCTTGTTGGAGCTTCGTGAGCATGTCTACCCCGAGTGGTGTCGGGAATTTCTGAATTCCGCACGATGTGTCTACTCGGACTTGGACAACTCGATGGCTGATTAGGGCACATTCTCCTTTATCGTGCAGGGTTAGTTCTATTCTATCTCTCTCATGGATTTGGCTAGAGTTTATGGTTTTGCGCAGGGTCGTGGTACATGGGTACAACCTCTACCAAGGTCCAGTGAGTTTTGGGACTTTATTTCTACTGGCAATTCGTCTTTGGAGCGTGAAGTAGTCATGTATCCGCAGTCATGTCCTTCGCCTTGCGGCTAAGGTTCTTAGTTCGCATATCTACGCCAAGTCTATTCAGCACTACAAGAAAAATTCACATTGTTACCACACGATTAACGCTATTATAGGGTTTTTATAGCGTTTCCATGTTGGACATGTTTGCCGCAGCTATAATAGAACACCCTCCTATTATAGCGTTATTTCGTCCTGCTATTATATCGCAATCTATTATAGCGCGAATTTCTTTGCTATAATATTATTAATAATAGCAACATATTATTGCTATTTCATATATTATAGTAGCTTTTTTATTTTGCTCTAATATATTTAGTTGTAGCATTGTATTCTCGTTATATTATATTTTATAACAGCCCTTTAATTTCGCTGTATTTATATGAGCATATTCATATATTTTGTAGTTGAACCGAGCCATATTAAATTATTATTATCTATAATTTATATTTAAGGTTTAGTTAAGAAGATTAATTTTATTGATAACTACAAACATGTTTTACACCAATATCTTATGTACATACATCATACCAAAATTGGCAAAATAAGAAACAAATACTAACTCATGAACATGGAAATATAAACATATACTAAACTTCATAGGCTCACGCTTTCCTTCATACTCAACAGATAGCTCGTATAGCTCTTGAACTTGCCCACATAATTATTTATATCATCATCTTTAGACCACCAAACTTGTAAGTAGCAAGCAACTAAGGCAATTAAACATTGTAACAAGCATCGCGTTTCATGTCACAAAACCGAATTAGAGTGTTCCAGCAAGTAAAGATCGTGCTAGAGAGAGAGAGAGACCTTGCAGGTAAAGGAGCGAGAGAGCGACATATAGCTTTCAAACATATAGCATGCAGAACTCTATTTACTCTTCCGAGAGACTCTCTGCAATAACCTACAAAACAAAATAAGAAACACAAGTAATGATCAGGCAAAAATAAAACATAATGCATACTTGCTTAATATAAGTAAAGATTATCCTCATCCATCAACAAAAGAGAGCAAAACCAATCAATTAAAGAGAATGGATTTGGAAATATTGTTTACCCCATGGAGGGTTTGAGTCAATACAATACTCTAAACCCTAAAGCTGATGATTAGAGAGACCCGAAAACTGAGCAAGCCTGCTTAGACATAGATAGCATTTCGATGGACTTATCGGTTAAATATTGAAATTTTGGTTCGAGATAAATAGTTAATGTTACACACGCATCTTTGATGCTTGGAATCCATTTCTGTATAAGAAAAAAGAGAGAGAATTCTCTTAGAAATGATTGAAAGTAAGTAAGTGTGAAGTAAGAATTAAAACTTACTGAGTTCAAGGATTCAATGTGAGACTCTGACCATCTCTTGAAGGTAAGATATTACTAAGCAAACACTGTCAACAATTCCAAAATCACATAACTTAGCTTCCTGCAAATATTGTAAAGAATTTACCATCAAAGTGTACTTAATACATTAAGTCAAAGATTATAAATCAAAAAGAAAGAGAAGGATAAAACTAAACCTGCTACTATAAGGTGCCAGCGAGCTGGTTCCTCATTCAAACATGTAAGTGTGATCTTTCTGCGCTTCCTTTGATCTGCTTGGCTGAAGAGATGGAAGCACTCTTTACTTTTTATGCGATTCCTCGGCCATCTACAATCCAAGCATTGCAATATCATAAAAAAGTTGGGAGCTTTGATTGATATCATAAACATCTACTGCTCAAACAACAAAGAAATCATCTAAAGACAGCAAAACAACTCCTAGTTTTAGCTGATTGGGAGTTACATAGATTGGGATTCAAGCAAATAGTGTTGTCACAGAAACGCAGAGAGAACAAAACCAAAATTATTATCTTTTCGCGAACGAGACGCCTTTCGATTTAGGGTTTGGGGGAAATCATATCAACGAAATCTGAGGGATTAAGATTAGTTCGAAGCTTACATCACCATTCCCATGTCTCCCAAAACGAAGGAGAGAGAGAGAGAGAGAGAGAGAGAGAGAGAGAGAGAGAGAGAAATTATCTCGTCCGCTTCTTCGTCGAGATTCAAAGACGGAACAAGACATACAGGTGAATGTCTCGATTTGATCTGAGGGGGTATAGACGAGAGAGGAATTTGAAAGGCGCTTGAGGAAGAAGGAGATGCCAGGTTTCGTGAAGAAGGTGGTGAGGCTCGAATGTGGAGGGAGAGTGAAGAAAGAGATGAGAGAGCTGCCACCATTAGATTTCAGATGAAGAATTCATAAGACATTTAGGGTTTTCAAAAAGCTACTGGTTTAATTGTGGTTATATCATTTAAAAGTTTTCGCCAAAATATGCCCAAGATTATTTTTGTTCGATATCTACAGTTTTTTTAAAAAATTTGTTACAAAAATTCTTAAACAAATTTTGTTTTATCATGTTTTAATACAATTATATTGTTACTAAATAGTATTAAAACTTGAGATTAAAGTTTTAAAATCTCACCAAATTGTCACAAACAATATATGTAATTGAGATTAAGGTTTAAAAATTTAACTTTTAGTATGTTTAAAATTAGTGTTAAGTCTGAAAAATATTAAATTTGATGTTTAGATTTATGTTTTAAGGTATATTTTTTAAGTTTAGAGTTTAGGGTTTGGAGTATAACATTTTATGTACTTTAGATTAATAGTTTAGGTTTTGAGGTATATAGTTTAGATTTAGGGGTTTTGGTATATGGGGTATAACACTTTATATAGTTTAGACTTCAGTTTATATTTATATAAAATGTAAGTATTAATAATTAAGCATATGTTTTTGAGTTTAAGTTTATAATTTAAGATTTGGGGTATATAATTTTAAGTTTATAGTTTAGGGTTTGGTATAACATTTTATATAGGTCAAGTTTAGAGTTTAGGGTATAAAGTTTGGGTTTAAAGCTTAGGGTTTAAGATTTAGGGTTTAGGGTTTTGGGTTATATAGTTTAGATTTGGAGTTTAGGGTTTGATGGAATTAGAACATTTTTATCTTTAGATTTTAGTGTATTGGTTTAGAATTTAGGCATTGGGGTATAACATTTTATATAGTTTAGGTTATATAGTTTAAGGTATATGGCTAAACATTTAGAGTTCAGGTATAAGGTTTAGGGTGTAGGGTTTAGAGTATAGGGTTTAGAGTATAGGATATAGGGTTTAGGGTATAGTATTTTATAACCTATCTGTGCATTTTTAAAACGCTGTCATAGATGATTGAATTTAGCCAAAACGAGAAAAATATTTAGTTTATGGCGCTCAAGGCTCCAAAACTAAATTTTTAATTCCCGCTTAAGTAAATAGTACTATAGCATTTTAGAAATGCTATAATAGATGAAATAAATTGCCAAAGTCTTCCCCGCCCATAACGCAAGTCACGCTCCAAGTGGGAAATTTTGTTTCCCGCTCAATGAAATTTATTATTAGCGTTTTTAAAGTGCTATAACATTGTAGTGGATATCTATGATAACAGATTGCAAAACCGTGCTATCCTCATGTGCTATCAATGTTCATATTTCTTGTAGTGCAGGCTGCTGTGACAAACGATGTGTTGGGTCTTCCCTTTCTAGGCGTTGGACATACTTAGGACTTGGAATCTTAGATCCGTTATGTGGTGGCTACGGATCTGAACATGGCTGCTATTGTTGCTGACAAATTCGCCTTCTTCATGGTGGTGGCTTATGAGAAGAAGTCCTTTGCTGCGGGTGCTCTCATTACCCGACTTCTGCTATTTGTTAGATTCGGTTTCACAGGTCTTCAGAGGCTGGAGTTCAAGCTCCTCAAGCAGACCAAGATTTATCAGGATCATAGAGCTACCTATGCTTTCCTTGATGGGAAGCATCTCGCTGACTGCGGTATTTTACCTCCTCCATAGCGTCTTTGTCACTGCCCTTCTTCTTTCAAGAAGGGTTCTTCAGGTATTGTTGGGGATCGTGTAGCTGATGATGCTGACTATGAGGCTCATATGCCTCCACCTAACTGCACCCACTGATGCTGAGATCGCGGAGCTATTTCCGGAGGATTTTAGTACTGACGAGCTTGATCCGATACTGCGTCCATCCGCTACTGCTGCTAAGTTCAGAGCATGGACCATTTAGAGTCAGCAGAGGACGAGCTCTCTCATGTTGCATGTCACCAGAGGCTCTCGAGGATAGAGAGACTACTTTCTTGTTCTCCTAGCAGGTCTATTCATGAGGACGCTATCAAGTGCAGAGCGCCACCTGTTCCAGCAGCTGATGCAGATGATGATGACAAGGAGATAGAGAGCGAGGTGTCTAATGGGGGGGGGGGCTAGGACTCGCACAGATCTTTTGCAAGAGGAGGGCAGATGGAGCATGGAGCGCTCCAAGAGGAAAGCAGATGATGCTTCCGGAGATGCAGGTAGGCGCCCCAGAGCCTGACCCGGACAAATTCCTAGCACCTCCAGAGCAAAAGAGTAGTTCTCTTTCTTATCTTTTTATCTTTGTATTTTCTTTTTCTGTTTATTTGGATTTTTATTTTTATCTGCTACTTACCCCTTCCTTGGATTTGTTTTACACCGAGACGGTGTGAGATAAGTTTGGGGGAGGTTACTTATGTTTTTCTTTTTCTTTTGGTGTTGTTTGAGTCATTTCATGTTTTATTAAGTCAGTTATGGATTGTGTACGCTTTATGATGATTTCAGACTATTGTCTCCGCGTATTGCACTTCATTTATATGTTTATTAACCATTTCATTTGGACTTTTAACACAGACAATCCAAGATAATTAATGACCAAACTCCCCACCAGAAATCTCGGGAACTCAAACTTTTGTCTGAAATGTTTTTAACTCTATCTTATTTGGCTTACTAATGATCTTAAATGCTTTGATCAAGGAACTTAAAATCAGGAATCAAACCCATCATTCAGAACAACATCCTATTTCTTTTTCTACCATCCTTTTCGGTAATCCAGAGTGACCAGACTCATCTTTAGTCTGGCACAACACCCTTACCTTATCTCCTTGAATCTCCATGTATTTAATTTTCATCTTATGTGCACTCATGTGAAAAAAAAATGGAGAGAATAAGGTAGACATGATCCTTCCAATTGCTTAGGTAGGATTGTACGTTTTAGGTAGTGTAGACACGGTCCTGAGTGTCTGATTTCTCGGTGTTGGGTGTTTAGGTGGTTTAGATGGATATGTTTCATTTCTTGACGTAGTTTTGATACCCGAAACACTCTAGCCTCACCATTAGAAGCCTTGAATACCTAGCCTGATTTCCTGATTATGAGTTCTTCGTTGAAAAGTTTCACGCCCATCTTAAATGAATGTTGAGAGTTATTAACATGGAAGCTGAGTTTGCAGGTTCAGATTTTAGAGTATGGATGGGCTTGGGAGATTATGCAGCGATTGTTGGCGAGAATGTTCTAACTGTTTAGAGTTTATATGGTTAGCGAAAGTATCGCAGAGTAAGGTTTTCTGATAGCATGCAATCCATTTTGTTTTTGAGTTTCTTTTCCCGCAGGCTTAGTCTTCGTTTCCTTTACTTGAGGACCAGGAAAGATTCAAATCTAGGGGATTTGATGTGTCAGTATTTTAGTAGTTTTTACAATGGTTTTTACACGAGATTAATGGTTTTTAGTATGTATTCGGATACTTTTGGCGCAGATTTGTGTTCTTTGTTGTTTTTACAAGATCGAGCTTGAATGTGCGTAAAGAATGCATTTTGGATGGATTTCAAGCATCAAAGTAAGTGTTCGTGAAAACCTAAAAATAACCAGACAGTTGAACAAGGATCGATCGATCCATGTCTACGGATCGATCGATCTCTGTCCCGTTTTGCAGACTGATTTTACTAAGAACCAGACCGAACTTATTTCAAACCGGACTTTGATACAAAGACCTGAGCTTGTGTTTTCCCTTTCATTATGCACTTTTATAGACTTTTAGAGAGCGGAGATTGATTTTGTAACCTAGGGAGAATAAGCATTTTTGTACTTCGATCTGAGTAGCTTTCGGAACCCTTTTATTCTTGTTTTTGTTAAATACAATCATGTATCGCTTGAATTTGATTTGTGTTTTTGCAATTATCATGAGTGAGTAGTCTGATTGTTGGGTCTAGGTTTCTAACATAGGGATTCATGAATTGTTGATGTAGAATTGCATGATTAGTGATTTAATCTAATGGATCTTCATCTATGATTGATCGCAATGCATGAAATTGAATTGATCACTTAGTTTTTAATCTTAGGTAATTTAACGCCTGGAATGTGTTTGGTTCCATGCCTGAAAGAATCTTAGATGAGCAATTCTTCTTAAGCAAATCGAAATTGATGTTTAAGTGAATTGTCAACATATCAAACTTGTTAGTAATGCATGATTAGAAATCAAGAGTCAACGGAAGTTAGTCCCGAGATTTCTAATACATAGGGAGTTGATACTATGGAAGTAGATCAGTTCTTCATTAGTGTTTGAGTTCTAGACGGTTTTAAACTTGTTCCCTAGTCTATAATTTGAATCAACATTTAATTGTTTTCTGAGAATACCCAATGCCCAACACTTTTTTGATTGATTGACAACCCCATCGTTGCTGTCTGCGTTTCTTTGCTTTCTTAATTTCAATATTTGCATCATCTCAAAAGGCATCTTTTTAGCATTAGCCCGCGGTTTGATTCTACATTCTTCGTGTTACCTTTGGTCTCTGTGGATTCGATCCCGAACCACTCTAACGTACTTCTGTGCGCCTGCAGTGTTTTCTCGGGCGAAAACCTGAGCTATCACTTTGTTTTCTCCTCGATGTTCTTTCTAGCCTTGGCATGAATTTCTTTCACCATTTCTGCTTTCTTTTTCCCATAAACACTATTTTTTTCACTCAAAGGTAACGGCATTAAATGCAAAGGTGAGGTGGGATTGAACCTGTAAACAATCTCAAATGGCGAAAACTTAGAAGCAGAATGCATAACATTATTATAAGAAAATTCAACATGTGGCAAACATTCTTCCCAATTTTTCAAATTCTTTTTAACCAATGCACGCAACAAAGTTCCTAAGGTTCTATTAACAACCTCGGTTTGCCCATCAGTTTGCGGGTGACAAGTAGGTTAGAAAAAAAGCTTAGTTCCTAGCTTAGACCAAAACGTTTTCCAGAAATAACTAAGAAACTTAGTATCTCTATCCAAAACATATAATTCATCCCATGAAATCTTACTACTTCCTTAAAGAACAAATTCGCAACATATAATGCATCATCAATTTTGTGGCATGCGATAAAATGAGTCATCTTAGGAAATCTATCAACAACCACAAAGATAGAAGCGCTTCCCGTTTTAGTCCTAGGCAAGCCAACAACAAAATCCATAGATAAATCATTTCAAGGATGAGTAGGAATGCGTAAAGGAGTGTACAAGTCGTGAGGCTGGATTTTAGACTAAGCTTGTTTGCACGTCTTGGAGTGTACACATCTTTCACACAATCGTTCAACATCTCTTTTCATGTTTGGCCAATAGAAATGATCCTCCAAAATTTTCAGCGTCTTGGAAATTCCAAAATGCCCCATTAGACCTCCACTGTGTGCTTCTCGAATAAGAAGATCTCGCAAAGAATAGTAAGGAACGCATAAACGGTTATCAAAGAAAACAAATCCACCATGTCTAAAATAATGGCCAACAACAAATCCCTCACAAGCTTTATAATTTTCTCGAAAATAAGAATCAAATTCATAAAGCTCTTTAAGTTGTTCAAATCCAAGCAATTTAACTTCAAGAGTGGAAAGGAGAACATACCTTCGCGATAGTGCATCAGCAACTATATTTTCCTTACCTTCTTTATACTTAATGATGAATGGGAATGTCTCCATGAATTCGACCCACCTTGCATGCCTTTTGCTGAGCTTATATTGACCTTTTAAATAATTGAGAGATTCATGATCAATATGATTAACGTACTCCTTTGGCTAGATAATGCTGCCACGTTTTCAAAGCACGGACTAAAGCGTAAAGTTCTTTGTCATAACTCGCATAGTTCAGTGTGGCTCCTCCATGCTTCTCACTAAAATAAGCTACGGGCTTTCTTTCCTGCATCAAAACAGCACCAGTACCAACACCTGATGCATCACATTCAATTTCAAAGTTTTCTGAAAATCTAGTAAGATTAAAAGGGGTGCATGAGTAAGCTTCTCTTTCAAGGATTAAAATGATGATGATTCTAGTGCTTCTCCCCCTCGTGAATCCCAAGTTTTTCTTTATAACTTCAGTCAGTGGAGCGGCGATGTACTAAAATCCTTCACAAAACGTCGATAAAATCCGGAAAGTCCACGAAAACTTCGTACTTCGCTCACAGATTTTTGACTTGGCCATTCTTGGATCGCCTTGATTTTCTCCTTATCTACTTAAACTCCATCTGCACTCACAAAAAAGCATAAAAAGACAAGGTTATCCGTACAAAATGTGCACTTCTTAAGGTTAGCATAAAGCTTTTCCTCGCGAAGTACATTCAGAACCGATCGAATGTGCTTGACATGCTCCTCGAGACCTTTGTTGTAAATTAAGATTTCTTAAGAATAAACCACAACAAAAACTCCAATAAAAGCCCTCAAAACATGATTCATTAAGCGCATAAAAGTACAAGGAGCGTTAGTTAATCCAAATGGCATCACAAGCCATTCATATATTCCATGCTTGGTTTTCAACGTCGTTTTCCATTCGTCTCCTTCTTTCATCATAATATGATGATATCCACTTTTAAGATCAATCTTAGAAAAGATGTTAGAACCATATAACTCATCAAAAATATCATCCAAATGAGGAATAGGATGTCGATATTTCACCGTGATATCGTTGATTGCGCGACAATCAACGCACATGCGCCAGCTGCCATCTTTCTTAGGCACAAGTAAAACGGGTAAAAACATGGGCTCATGCTTTCTCGGATATGGCCCTTTTCCATAAGATCATCTACTTGCCTTTGTAACTACTTAGTTTCCACGGGGTTAGTTGTATAGGTTGGACAGTTTGGAAGTGAAGCGCCAAGAATAAAATCGATTTGATGTTTAATTCCTCTAATTAGTGGCAACCCCTGGGGATGTTCCTCGAGAAAAACATCCTTATATTCCTGTAACAAAGATGTCATCTCACTCGGGAGCATTTGTTCTAAGTTAGTTAAGCTCGAACGAGCTTCCTTAAACACAAATAAGAGCATTGGTTGTTGAGTGTAAAAAGATTTCTTAATATCACCTGACTTGGCATAAAAATTGACTTTCTTGGTAGGATTCTGCTTATAAGGCTTCAGATGCTTCTTTACTTTTAAATTAAGCTTTCGAACCATGGTATCACGTGCGACATTAGTACAACTACCTCTATCAATGATGAGGCTACAAACTTTTCCTTGAACAAAACAGTGAGTATAGAACAAGTTTTCTCTTTGTTCTTGCTCTTCAGCCTTGGTTTACATATTTAGAGATCTTCTTACAACTAATAAGTCTCCTTTGACCGGTTCTTCGTCATGATCATCCTACGAATAATCTGATTCTTCTTTTTTAGTTTCGAACTCTCCATTGTCACGAAGAACCAAAGCTTTCTTCTTAGTGCATTCACTCGCATAATGACCTTTTCCGTGACATCAAAAACAGTTAATATCTCGGGTCCTTGAGGTAGTAGCTATTCTTTTTGCCTTTGTCTTTGTTGAAAACTGCTTGTTTTTCCTCTTCTTTAAGCGTGCGAACAGTCTTGATATCCTTCTGAAAGCTTGATTTCACGTCCTTGAAATAACTCGTCTTTTCAGCTCTGAAACGTGATCAAGATTGAGCCTTTCTCTTGAGTTGTTCCTCAATCATCGCTGCCTTATGAAGCATTTCCTCCAAATCAGCATAATGTTGTAGTTCCAAATTGTCTTGAATATCTCGACTTAATCCTCCTAGGAACCGTGACATTGTAGCTTCTCGATCTTCCAAAATATTTGCTCGTATCATAAGAAGCTTCATTTCTTGGAAATATTCATCAACTGTCCACTATACTTGATTGTTTTTTTTTAATCTTTGATGAAGCTCTCGGTGGTAATGACTTGGAACAAACCGCCTTCGCATTATAGTCTTCATTTCTTGCCAAGTCTCGACAGGGTTCTCTCCATTACGTCTTTTGGACGTTACTAGTTGATCCCACCAGCTCAATGCATAATCATAGAACTCTGTAGCAACTACTTGAACCTTTCTGTTCTCGGGATAATGGCGGCATCCAAAGGCAATCTCAATTTTCTTTACCCATTCCACATACGCATTTGCATCTGCTTTTCCATGAAATGGAGGAACCTTTAGCTTGATAACAACAAGATCATCTCGTGTATTGTCTTTGTTTCCATGCACACGACGATGCCTCCTGCATATTTCAAGAAGTCGTGCTATGAGATTCATAGTAGTTATTAGCGTCGTCTATATGAAAATTGTCTTGTTGTTCAAGATCTCGCACTTCTCTTCTCTGATTATTTCGTCTTTGCTCAGTTGTGGACTTTTTTTGCTGCTGCACTAGTCTGCGAATTTCATCAAGTTGAGCATCAAACTTCCTAGTCAAATTTCCGGTGATTGTTGCAGTAATTACGTCGGTGTACAACTTATCTGAAACAACGCGAGTTCTTCCGCCATACGTTCCCGTCATGATGTTCTGAAAATTATAACAAAACAAAACCAATAAAGAGTTCTAACAAAACAGAATTAGATTGCGAAAACAATCAAATTTCATTTGTTCAAATCGAGTTTAACACATTTTGCAGGTTTTGAAAATTGTTTTTGAAAATTCTAACACTTCAAGCAGTCCTATTCCCACGTTTTAATCATTCTAAAACAAATTCTAGATGATTAAAATGGCTAAAATAAATTCGAAATCTTTCCTGGAACAGAAGCGAAAATTGCAGAAGATGAAGAAATATTTTTCTTTTTTTGTATGATTAAAAAACAAAGAGATGAGATAGAAGTAATACAACCTGATCTAGAGTGGCTCTGATACAACTTGATATGATCCTCCTAAGATCGAATTCTATATTTGTTGTGAATTGGATAAACCTTGCTGCTTAAATTCACACAGAAAATAAACACAAGGGAAGTGGATCAAATGGCAACACAAGAGCTGCGGAAGACTCTTGATTTTCTGGGTTGATATCTTGGATATGACACACCAAGATAGATCGAAAATTTATGGGAATCACTCACCAACTAGAAGAGTAAAAACTCAAAGAAATTTGATTGAAAATGGCTTAGATTCTACATAGAATTTTCGTGGCCTATATACAGAAAAAGAGAAGAGAAAGACTTAAATGACTTGGACATGCACAAGTCATAGGAAATACCACTAGCTATAAAAATAGATAATTAAATACTAAGTTTGAATGAAAAATACTAAGTTTAAAATAAGAAGAAGTGGCGCCAATTGCTAGTCATGTTGCGAAATTAATAGATGGTGATTTGTAAGTAAACTTGTGGCCTCGTTAAAAATCTTATCAGGAAAACACATTGGGACAAAACTTGACAAGGGAAAAAGAGTACGCACGAGCTACTTTCTCACCGTTAATCATTCTGAACTTGGTTAAGCTTGAATTGTTGTTAAATAATTAATGGAAATTATTTCTCCATCTCAGATAAAACCTTCTTCTTGATTCAATGCATGCTCAAGCATCCTTACTATACCTTCCTTGAGCTTCCTAGCTTTGGCACGAGTTATGGGACCTTCCAGAATGGTGAATATATCCTCACCTACGAGCTCTTCTTCCGTTGTGCTTTCCATGATCTCATCAGACGCCCATGCCAGTTGATTTGTACATATTTTTATGCATATTTTGATGCATTTTAACTTAGTTTCATCCATATTTAGGTTGTAAATATTGCATATAATTCCTAGAATGCATTAATTTAATTCTAGAGCCTAGTTTAGGAGCATGTTTCATTTGCATACCATTTTCTTTGTATTTGTAGGTGAAATTTCAATATGGATTCATGGAGGCTCTGGAGGTGAATCTAAGGTGGAAATGGAGCTAAAAAACCTAGGAAAAAAGAAGCTAAACACTATGGAAGAAGTTGGGATCAAACAAGACATCAAAGATGAGAAAGAAGACACAAGAGGATGCCAAGGGACCCTAACATCGACCCAGAGGTCGATGCTTGCCTACCTTGGGTTGATGTTGGCCTCCCTTGGCAGAGTTGCTGCCCAACGTGACCTAGCATCGACCCAGGGGTCAATGCTAGCCTCCCTTGGGTTGATGTCAGGCAACCTTGACGTGAAAAAGACCATTTTTAGGGCTTCCTCTCTCCTTCCCTTAGTATATATAGCCCCTTATGTACCAAGAACAAACATATCAAAACTTATGCTTGAAACTTTTCTTTCATTTTAGGATCTAAGAACTTTGTAATAACTCTTTATTTTTCTTGCGTGATTTGGATCTTTTCTCTCCTTCATCTCTTTCTCTAGGTCTATTTATCTAAGACCATGGGACCTCAAAGACCCATCTCTTGTCTTTGGATTTACAAGCCTCTTACTGAGTAGATCCATCTTGGATCTTGAGATATGGTAGGCTAGGGATAGATATAGGGTTGTGATGGACGATTAGGCTAGATCTTGGCATAGATTCCTACTAGATATAGTTTAGTTCTTCATAGTTATTTGCTTGCTCATTGACGCCTAGAAAGTGTTCGATAAATGCCTAAGAGAACTAGATCTATGTCTTTCACTTGGGCTCATGAGAGTGGATCACTATCAGATACATTTTTAGATAGGCAACAAACGAGAGTTGAGCCTTGTAATGTGTATAGGTGAATAGATCTTCATCACGAGAGTGGGTTGATCGATAATAGAGGGATCCTTGGTCTAGGAATATCTTAGATCCTCTAATAACGCCTTACCAAAGTCCATCACATCTCTAGATTGAACCCGAACCCATAACAAATATCTCAAGATCCTATCGTTTATTTGATTAGATCCAAGTTTACTCCTTCCATGCTTTACTTTCTTGCTAGCTTTCTTATTGCTTTCTTTTATGAGTTTTCACCATTTTTGGCCTTCACTACCATTAGATTTAGTGGAGATCCATGACAATCCCCTACTAAATCTCTCCCTAGACTAGGACTCTTAGTGCATTCTCTTTGCTTAGGTTCTACTAGTCGAGCCTCTAAATCCTTGGACGACCCTAAAGTACTATGATTGACCCTGTTCTCCTGCGGGATTGCAAATAGAGCATTAGGTTTATAAATTGTAAACTTGGCCCACATCAAGTTTTGGCGCCATTGCCGGGAATTTAGGCTTTAGCTAGAATCTTTAAAGAGCTTTGTAGGATTCAAGGACTAGGAATTATCTTTTTGCTTTTTTATCTAATTTTCTTACTTTCTTTTGTTGATTTTCTTTGATTTGTGAAAGTACATGATAACAAGATCAAGAAGTGAGCTAAATACAAGACTTCTTGACATTGATCAACCAATCATTGAAAGGCAACAATCAAAACAAAGAAGCGCTAGAGAAAGACAAGCCCATCTAAGAAGGTTGGGTATGAATCAAGAGGTTGAACAAGAGAATCCTCCACCTATGGAGAACCTTGAACAAGAATGAATTCCCCCTCTCAATCAAGGGAATTTCTTGGGTCAAGGAGACCAAGTAAACTGTCCATTCCACCTCCCAAGAGAAGAACCTAGGATTGAAGAAGGCGATGAGCCATTTACAAATGGTGAAAAATGTTTGATTTTTTGGCCTTGCGTTGGAAAACCCCCTTGAGCACTTGGACATTTTTTAAAGGTTGACCGGAACGATGAAAATCAATGGAGTGCCAGAGGACCTCATCAAGTTGACTTTGTTTCCATTCTCTTTGGGAGACAAAGCATCTCAATGGGAGAAATGAGTTGGGACATTNACATGGGACGAGTGTAAAAGGAGATTCTTGGCTAAGTTCTTCTCGCCCCAAAGGACGGCAAAGATAAGGAATGAGATCTCCACCTTTAAGCAAGGAGGAATGGAATAGCTTTATGGAGCTTGGGAACGCTTTAATGAATATATAAGAAGTTGTCCTCACCATGGTATCATAAAGGAAAACTTACTTCAAATTTTCCATAGAGGTATCCAAGAAAAGTACCGATTGGCTTTGAACACCGCCTCCATGGGAAGCTTTGCTAGTCTTTCCGCCGATGAAGGAGAGAAGCTCATAGACAACCTAGCTCAAAGGGACAATTGCGATGGGAATGATTATGATAGAACGGTGAGGAGCACCAGATCTAAGGAGGACAAGATCAAGGAGCTAAGTGATAAAGTTGATAGGCTCATACAACAAACAAGAAGAAATGTTCACTTTGTGGAAACCAAAGTCGAAGGGCAAGAGGTT
>OVAN01005380.1:0-23628 GCA_900406275.1 Anastatica hierochuntica | reverse complement strand
GAGGACGGAAAAGGAAACGAGCCAAGCCCACGAAGATCTATATAAAGGGTGAAAGGATGATGGTTGAGGGGGGACTTCTCGTCATTGCAAAATACTTAGAAAAAACTAGGGTTTCTTATCTCTGTATTCGTTAGCGAGTTGCGTCTCAACTAGGTAACGAGTCTACGCTGTAGTTCTAGGGATTCTTCACCAGCAGTTCTTACGGCCACGACTTAAACACCGGTTGAGCACGCTCAGACCACGAATCCGAATAAGATCCCTCTTTACTTTCTTCGTTAACTGTGTTTGACGAGTTGTTCTTCGTTTACTTTCATATTGTTCTTCGTTTACGATTCTGTTTAGATCTACGATTTACTTTCGTATTCGTATTGTTCTTCGCTTACGTTTTACTTATCTGAATCCTGTTACTTTATCGTCGTCATATGCATCTTGCTTCGCAATCTGTCTCGTATTGATTCCATCCTGTCACATCTTCGTTTCGTAGTTTGAATCTTATTTACTTTAATATCAAAGTATGTTTTCATATCTAATTTACTCACGATTTCCATCTTATTGTCTTCGCAGTTTAGTTTTGTAATCTTAACTTAAATTCTCGAATTCATCGACTGATCTCGTCGCTTTTTGGCCAAAGAGAATCCGTGAACCACATAACATTGACAGTGTGAATTTTGTTTCCCACAATACTTTGCTTCTGCAGAGGACAATGACACCACCTGATGTTTCTTCGTTTTCCAAGAAATAGAAGACCCTCCTAATTGTAGAAACTAGCCATTGGTGAACCTTGGAGTCAACGAGCAACCAGCCCAGTCAACATCACACCAAGCTACCAAAGAAAGTTCTTGATGCGCCCGAAGTAGAATACCCTGACTAGGATTACCTTTCAAGTAGCGAACAACCCGTAAAGCAGCATCCCAATAAATCTGCTTAGGCTTCTGCATAAATTGAGAGAGAATGTGTACCGAGTATGACAAATCCGGACGTGTAACTGCCAAATAAATCAACCATCCAACAAGACGACGACAGGCAAAAATATCGACCAAATCGTCCCCATCATCAAGAGCAAGTTGTTGATTCTGCTCCAATGGAAACGGTGCCAGTTTAGCCACGAGAAGACCTACGTCGAAGATGGTGTCTAAAGAATATTTCCGCTGACAAAGATAAATCCCTGTAGGACTTCTAGCAACCTCGATACCCAAAAAATACTTCAGCAACCCCAAGTCTTTCATACGAAAGCATGTACTAAGTTACTCCTTGAAGATAGTAATACTCTCAATCGAATTCTTCGAAATAATCACATCATCAATAAAAATAAGAACATGAATACGAATTTTAGCTTTCTCAAGGCCAAAGAGCGAATAATCTGAGATCGATTGAATGAAACCATACTCACGCAAAGCCATGCGAAGCTTAGCAAATTAGCATCTCAAAGACTGCTTAAGACCGTAAATGGATTTATGTAAGCGAGATAACTTTATCGAATCCATACTTCGAAAACCCGAAGGTAAATGCATATATACCTCCTCTTTTAATTCACCATGAAGAAAGACATTATGCACGTCCATATTGTGAACTTCCCAATTTTGAGATGCAAAAACCTCGAGAAAAGATCGAACCGTAGTCATCTTCACAACGGGTGTGAATGTCTCATTATAGTCACTACCCTCAACCTGACTATTACCACATGCCACCAAGCGAACCTTATAACATTTTCCAAACTTCCACCAGAACAAAGCTTTATAGTGAAGACCCACTTACAAGAGATAGCTCATTTACCTTTCGGAAGAGTCTCTATAGTCCATGTCCCACTCTTTTCAAGAGCATCAATTTCGAATCTAACAACATCATGCCAAAATTCCAACACAATAGCTTCAACATATGTCCGAGGTATCGTGTATGATGTTAATGCCATGAGACAAACAGTATGAGAAGTAGAGAAGTTCTCACACATTACCGAGAGCGAGAGTGAATGTGACGCAAAGAAAACCTCAAGTGACAGTGTGATCGTGTTCAAGACATAGTCTTGAAGCTTGTTAGGAAGCTTTCTGTCATGGTTCCCTCTTCCCAACGGAATATATTCAATATTCTCCAGTTCCTGTGAAGACTCGCCTCATCGAGCTTGAAGATGAAGCAGGTTGTGGCATAACCGGAGGTGAGGTTTCGGATGTTAAATCACCATGTGGAGACTACTAAGATGGAGTATGTGGCATATCCAAAGCAGCTTGGCAAGTTTCATCTTCTTCCATAAATATCAGATCATCTTCTTCGTTAGGCACAATCGAGCTCTATGTTTCAAGCTGACGAAACAGAGGCGATGAAGTCACAGGACTCGATGGCAATTCTAGACCAGTAATCGGAGCTAAAGAATCCAAAGGAACTGACGATGCATCACCGAGAGGAGAATGATCATGACCAGAATCGAGTGTCAGAGGTAAGTCATGCGCAGAGTCTAAAACAGGGTCAACAATGTCTTTGACCAGATCAGAAGGTAAAACAGATCCATTAGAAGACGCAGCAAAAGGAAACTCACGTTCAACAAAAATAACATCTCGTGAACAAAATATTTTCCCCGTCTCCAAGTTAAAGACCCACAAGCCCTTCTTGCCCAACGGATATCTGATAAACACACCCTTCACACTCTTTGAAGCAAACTTATCACCCTTGTGGTTTTGGTTATGAGCATAGCATAAGGAACCAAAAACCCGCAAGTGTGTAAGAAGAGGAGGACGAGCATATAAAAGCTCAAATGGTATCTTCCCATTTAACAATGGCGTGCGTGTTTTGTTAATCAAGTACACAGCCATAATGCACTCTTTCCAAAACTTTAATAGAAGAGATGCTGGAAATCGTAGAGCTCTCGCAACATTCAGAATATTCCGACGTTTTCGTTCAACTCGACAATTTTGTTGTGGAGTACCAACACAAGAAGTCTCATGTATAATCCTTTTTCTCGAAAATATGAAGTCATACACATAAACTCAGTACTATTATCACTTCTTATTCGCTTAAGAGATGTGACGAACTATTTCTCAACATACACAATGAAGTCTTTCAGAGTACGTGAGACATCTTGTTTGTTTGATAACAGATACAATCGCACACTTTGAGAAAAATCATCAATCAGAGTGATAAAATAGCTTGCTCCGTTATGAGCTTTAATATGATAAGGCCCCCATAGATCACAATGCACCATTTCAAACAAAGCAACAGTTTTATTAGAACTTGTAGGAAAAACATTGCATGTTTTTTTGGCTCGTATACAAGTCTCACACACTTTATTCTGAAAAAGCCTTATCACTAACTAAATCTGGAATAGATTAAAAAATCTAAAACTTTATAAGACGAATGACCAAGTTGTTGATGCCACACTTCTACAGACACTTGATCCGTTCGATGTACTGCTCCAGCAACCTCCATCTCTCTGAGAAAATAAAGGCCAACAAACTGTCAACCACTTCAATTAGCATATTTGTATTGCGGTCCAGATTAAGCAAAGCTTATCAATAGTCTGCATAATACACCATTATTCCTTAGTCAACTGCAAAACAGAGATCAAATGGCATTATAGCCTGTCAACAAACAATACATTCTGAATCGTAAGTAAGGAACTCAACATCACTGTTCCTTGATCTCTAGCAACTGTAATTCTTCCATCTGGTAATTTCACTTGTAGTGGAACTACCCCACGAATATCCAATAGAAAACTACTTGTACCAGTCATATGATTTGTGGCACCTGAATCAACAATCCATGAAGATAAGAAAGATATAACAGTAAGCATTTCTTGCGGTTTGCGATCATTTAACATAAAAACTAAAAATTTCCATTGTTCATCGGTCAGGCTTGTGATCCCAATTATGTCACTTGCCGTAATGTTATGAGCCTCCGGCTCTGACAGAGCATAGATCACTGTCTGCAAAGCATTAACCCTCGCTGTCTCACCCTGCTGAGGTCGTGAGCTGCTTGAGTATGAATTGCGACCTCTTCCAACTGGTTTTTTCCCGCAAGGTCTGTCTCCCCACCACTCCGCATACCCTAAGGTACAGAAGCAGTTGGATGATAAATGATTGTTGCGTCTGCAACTAGTGCAATGCTGCTTCATCCTCTCTTCTTTCGATAAGTACTGTGACTGTGAAACTCCAGAACTTGCACCATTACAATTAGTCCAAACCGCATAAGCCAAAATCTCATATTTCTCATCCATAACCCAATATGTTTGCTTAGAGTCTTCATCTTGAAGCTTAATATTGTAAGCCTAATCGAGAGTAGGTAGTGGATCACGAGACAATAAGTTTAACTTGGTAGCTCCGTGCACATACTAATCAATGCCTGTCAAGAACTCGTGTAGTTTATCCTCTTGACGCTCTCTTTCAAGAATTCCTTAGGACATCCGCAACTTTGAGTCTGCCTAAATTTTGCAAGTGATGTCCAAAGCTGCATTAGTCTACCATAATAAACTTCAATAAATTATTTTTGTTGCCTGCAATTGGCGATCTCAGATTTGATCCGTTGTACCCACTGCCCATTCTTCATAGAGTACCTTCTTTGAATATGTTCTCAATACTCACTTGATACATCAAAGCTAGAGAGCGTCGAGCGTATACTCTGTTATAGTGAGTTTTATCCAAGATATAACCAAGGCGTTATCAGTCCACCAATTTGCTAGATCTACAGAATCATTAACAGGAAACAGAAGTGTTCCATCAACAAAATCGAACTTCTTTCTCGCCTTGAGAGCGGTCCTTAGATTCACGGACCATTCGTTGTAGTTTGAACCCTTTAGGAGAGGTTGAGATATGATTTCACCAGGGTTATCACTAGAAGATAGATCATATGGCAAGAATTTTTTTCTCTGAACTTCAATCTTTGACTTAAGGATTGTCGTGTACTTAGCCACAGAGCTCATGGAGGAACCTTCACCTTTCTCACCATCGTTAGCCATCGAGAATCACAAAGATAGTTTAATCGAATGTTGATTGATAGAAGAACAATCTCTGAAATCAAAATCAAATCGAGCAAAGGTCATAATCGTTGCTCTGATACCATGACAAGAAACAATCATGTATATGAAAGTGTTTCTCTATTCTTATTCAAATGTCGAGCCTCTGTTTATATACAACTCAAACACCCTAAACCTAATATCTTGTACCATAAGTAAATGAATATAATGTACATATTACATAAAAGAAATATATGAAATATACGATGTATATATCCCAATAAGGTTTTAATTTTTGTGGCGAAACAAGAACAAAAATTACACAAATTATTAGGCTACAAGTCTTCAAATATCTATCTATATTATTAAAACAGAAGCACAACTTTACCTACCATGTGATATTACTAAATTTGGACTCTTATATTAATATAATTACACCCTAATATCTCGCATAACAACTTGATTATTCAATTCATTAATTCAGTTAATTAATTTAGTTAATTAATTTAGTTAATTAGTTAATTAGTGAATGATTATCCTTTCAATTTTTAAACACAACTAAAAATACATTTCACTAATTAACAATTACAAAATAACATTTTATAACTAAACTGGATAATTTCTTGGGTCGTTGGTCCTAAAAATACATTTCACTAATTAACAATTACAAAATAACATTTTATAACTAAACTGGATAATTTCTTGGGTCGTTGGTCCTAAAAATACATTTCACTAATTAACAATTACAAAATAACATTTTATAACTAAACTGGATAATTTCTTGGGTCGTTGGTCCTAAAAATACATTTCACTAATTAACAATTACAAAATAACATTTTATAACTAAACTGGATAATTTCTTGGGTCGTTGGTCGATGTGGTCCGACCGGTTTCAACTGGGTGTAATGATATCTTTACAAATAATATTATAAGAGAGAATAAACATATAATTTTAAAGTAATGTTATAGTTTAAAATAAACATATTATCTTAAAATATACATAAAACACTTAAAGTAAAAATTATTTTAAAATTTAAAATTTAATTTTGCCAAAATTAAAATAATTATTAAAATAAAATAAATTTTGCTTAAGAAATGAACTCCCGGTTCGAATCCGGTTCAACAATTCGTCAGTTTCCGGTTCTTTGCCGGTTTAATCTGATCTTTTAATCGGTCTAATTCTCTTTGGGTTTATTATTGATCCAACCCGGCTATGCTTCTTGTTTACGGTCGAACCCGATCCGATTTCTGGATTGTGAATATTGTAGGATAAACTAACTTTCATTTTGATATTGATAATCCATATCGTTAACACGTTTCAATAAATATGAAAGTATTTGTTTTTTTGCTATAATTCATTTATAATAAAAATTCATATTATCTTTAAATATCTTTTATATTAGATTATACTAAAAATTTAAACTTCGCGCTTTCAAAGTGCGGATCAAATCTAGTCGGTCTATTAAATTTTAAGTAGACAGTCATTTTGTACATTACAAATTTTTCTTAGAAGTAACAGTAGTGTATAATATCAACATACGTCAGAAGTTATAAAATCAAATCTCACCAATCGGGAATGACAAAAGATATGGATGAAAATAGAATCGAGTACTTTAGAAAATGTATTCTGATTCGTTAATTTAAAGGTATTCTCATTCTTTATTTTAACGGTCAAACAATTTTATATCCAAAAGAGGTGATATAAAGATGTAACGTATTTCCAATTTTGGATGGATTATCAAAAGATAAATTTTATACAACCTTTTTGTCTTTTTCTTGGTAATCCAGTACCTTCTTATCAAAAACAAATAACTTGCCCTTTAACAAAAGAAAACAAATAAGTTGCCCATACCGGAAGCATCAATTCAAAGGAACATGTCTTTTACGCATTGCACTAAGAGGGGACAGTATGACTTTATGCGTATTCAAAAGAGAAAATAGCTAAATCGACCCCAAACTAAGGTCGAGTGTAAAATGTAATCCATTCTTTTTTATACGTTTCATCGAAAGTCAATGTTAAATTTGTATTAACACCTTAACTTAAAATGACATCGTTTTGAGAGTTTTAATTTTTTGTCAAAAAAATATGTCATTCCTAAGAATTAAGCTCATTCGCGTTTCCTTCACTTTATTCGATACATGCATTTACAAGAAACAAGTTTAACATCCTTGGGTTTAGTAATCAAATCCTAAGTTTCATTCTTCATGAGAGCATCCATCTCTTCTCTTATTATGATCTCCCATTTGCCAACTCATTTTGCATCATCATAGGGATGATCGTATCGACATAATAGATTTTTGTTTGTGTGTGTTTAAGGTTTGAGATAAAGAATCACTCTCTTTATTGCTTAAGAAACTTACTCAAAACTTAAGATCTCTCTCAAAAACACAAAAGACTAAAAATCTCCTCTAAGGCTCACGAAGAGCACTACTCGTTCTTGTGTGTCTTTATAATTAACTAATTCCTAACTCAATAAGGATTCCTCTTATTTTTTGGATAACTCCCAAACTATAGTCTTTATCGAATAAATCTCAATCATTATCTATTTTATTAAACCAGAACTCGGTTTAACAAAACTTCCTCCACAAGTTTCTACTTCAAGCATAAACCAACATTCTCCCCCTTAAGCTTGAAGTTGATTCCAGTCAGATCTTGAACTCCCATGAGATCTCTCATCTCTTTGTATTTGACTCTACCAAGCACTTTAGTCAAAATGTCAGCTTTCTGCTTGTCTCCTGGAACATGCTCAACTTCCACTTGATCGTTTTCAACACATTCCCGTATAAAATGGTATCTTCTATGTATGTGTTTGTTGCGACCGTGAAACACCGAATTTTTAGTAAGAGAAATTGTAGACTTATTGTCTACCCGTATAGTGACCTTCACATTGTCTTTACTGGTAACTTCACTCAGAAGCTCACGCGACCATATAGCCTGTTTGGTTGACTCAGTGGTTGCGATGAATTCAGCTTCACACGATGATAACGCCACACTTTCTTGTTTCTACGAGCACCAAGTAATCAGACTATTACCAAGATAAAAAAAAATATGTCCGGTAGTACTTCTTCCATCATCCATATCTACATTGTGTGAGCTATCACTATAGCCCACTAGCTCCACTTTACTTGACCGTTTGAAGGTAAGCCCATACGTAAGAGTCTCGCACACATACCTTAGAACATGTTTTAGTGCGGTACCATGTGACTCTTTCGACTCATGCATGTAGTGACTAAGTACCCCGACACTATATGACAAATCCGGACGTGTGTAAAGTAGGTACCATAAGCATCCAATGCTCCTCTTGTACCTTTTCTTGTCTATCGACCTCTCTTCACGTGCCTTAGACATCTTGAGGTTCATATCCATTGGTGCATGGGATGGATTTCATGCATCCATCTCGGCATCTTGAAGGATTTTCTGCGCGTATATCTCCTGTCTCAAAGTGATGCCATCCTCGTATTGTACAACCTCGATACCAAGGTAATATGATAGCCTTCCGAAGTTGCTCATCTCAAACTTAGTTTTCATCTCAGCCTTAAAATCATTTATCATCTTTAAGCAAGATCCTGTGACTAGCAATCAACCACGTACACTGCTACTACAAGGAGATGCTCGTCGACCCTTCTTTGATACGATGACAGCTCTTTCGTGCATCTTGAGAATCCTAACTCCTTGAGGATCTTGTTCAACTTATCATTCCAAGCTCTAGGAGTTTTTCTTAAGCTATATAAAGCTTTCGATATCCTGTATACTTTTCCTTCACTTCTTTTGATCTCAGAACTTTCAGGTTGTGTAACGTATACCTCTTCTTTTAACTCTCAATGTAAGAATGCAGTTTTACCATCAAGATGATGTAGTTTCCAATCACAGGCTGCTGCTAAAGCAATTATAAGTCTTATTGTCTCCATTCGTGCAACAGGAGCAAAGACTTCATCAAAATCTATTTCATGTCTCTGTACATACTCTTTTGCTACTAACCTTTCTTTGTACTTGTTAACACTTCCGTCAGGATTTCTTTTGATCTTAAATACTCACTTTAGACCAATTACCTTTGCTCCTTGAGGAAGATCGACCAAGGTCCACGTTTTATTCCTCTCAATGGATGATATTTCATTGACACATGCGTCCATCCAAACCTTCAACTCTTTAGCTTCACTAAAATCTCACGGTTCATCATTTAGGGACAATAACAACCATTCACACTCAGCTTCTGCAAGTATTATATAATCAGATAAATATCTCGGTCTTTTTTTTTACTCTTGTTGATCATCTTAACAGAGTATGCTCTGTTTCGTGATCAAGCTATGTTTCTTGATCAACGTCACTTTGCTCACCATCATCACCATTAAAGCTCTCTGCACCTTCTCTAACATCATCATCATTACGAGACTGCTCGGGTGCAATACTTCTAGCACGCGGCTGCTCAGGTTCTGCGTGTTCCTCATCAATTCTTCTCGTGTTTATCTTGTCATTACCACCAAAGTCTCTCAGACCTCTTTTTCAAAATCTCCCAAGGTAATACTGAATGATCAAGTATTATTGCTGATTTCTCTCTCTCGATCATTCCATCTCCAGCTTTGTGTTTCTAGAAAAATCACATCGCGACTTACAATGATTTTCCTATTGATTGGATCAAGCAATCAGTAAACCTTAGTTCCCGATTCTGTTCCCAAATGAACGAGTGCTTGAGACTTATCATCTAGCTTTCTTATATGAGGAGAATAAATTCTTATGTATCCAATACAACCAAAAACTCTTAAATGTGATAAGTTTGGTTTATGTCCTTTGTATGCCTCGTATGGTGTCTGCTGAATCAATGTCCTCATGGCTACACGATTGAGTATGTAAGTATCATGTCGTACTGCCTCTCTCCACAAGTAGTTTGGCAAACTCATGTGTTTTAAGATGCTTCGAGTCATCTCTAAAAGTGTTCTATTATGCCTTTCGACCACTCCGTTCTATTGAGACGAGTAAGGTGCAGTAAAGTGTCGTATTATGCCATTAGTTTCGAAGAAAATACGAAACTCAAGAGATGTGAATTCTCCTCCCCTGTTTGTCTGCAGTGTTTTTATGGTAAGACCAGTCTCTTGTTGTATCAAGCTCTTGAGTTTCTTAAACTTTTCAAAGGCTTCACTCTTCTCTTTCAAAAGCATCGTCCACATATACCAGGAATGATCATCAATCACAATGAATACATATCTATTACACCCCATTGTAGATGGTGAGATGGGTGCGCAAAGATCACCATGTAGAAGCTCCAACTTATGAGTAGCTTGATATGAGCTTGATTGAAGGAACGACTTTCTAGCGTGTTTCCCAAGGATGCACGACACAAATTCATTTTTCTCTCCAGCTCTCTTTGGTACTCCACCAACGAGCTCCTTTTCTGTCATTAGTTTAATGTTTGCAAAGTTCACATGGACAAGCCTCGCATGCCAGTTTGTGTCATCTTTCGCCGCGACGGTCTGAAGGCACATCATGCTTTCGACATTCAGCTCTACTTTATACAACATGTTTCTCCCTCGATTAGTTCTCACAAGGAGTCTCTGCTCACGATCATAGAGAAATAATTGGTCTTCCTTCATTCGGACCTCACATCCCCCTTCTATGGCTTGTCCCAAGCTCAAGGTGTTACTCTTGAGATCTGGAATATAGTACACATTTGATAAGATCTTCTTTAGTCTATCCTTGAATACGAAGCGTATAGAACCCTTTCCTCTTATGTCTTTGCGTGAATCATCCCCAAATCTAACTTTTCCTGTGATTGCTTCATCAAAAGTTGAGAAGAAGGCTCTATTTTTGGTCATGTGATTGTTGGCCCCATTATCTAGATACCACACATTATTCCTATCCAAACATGCTTCAAACTCATTCGGCTTTACAGCTTTCTCGTTCAAGTATACCTCTTCATGCATCATCAATTCATCTGCGTGGTGTGTATCTTCTTCTTCCTTGTGTTCTTGTGTCTCCTGAAGTTTAAGAAGACGTTTCGGACGTTGGGAAGCATCATATCCCATCTTGTCACAACGATAACACATGATCTTTGTTGCATCTCTCGGACCATTAAATCTCCCTCGGCCCCTGCCTCTACCAGAAAATCTTCCTTTGTGTCCTCTACCTCTGCCTTCACTAGAGTCGCGAGGAGCTTGAGATTGTGTTTGCTATTGTTGATCCGTGTTTGTATACATCAGTTTACCATGATCATCTGGCATGTCTTCATCATCATTAATACGTTCCTCATAGGTTATTAATCGACCTATGATGTCTTCAAAGCTTATGGTTTTGAAGTCCAAAACCTGCTCAAGTGCCGCAACAATATGTATGTATTTTCTCCGGGGAAGACTTTTCAAAAACTTTTTGACAAGTTTAGATTCTTTTATTTCTTCTCCAAGAGAAAAGGACTTCGTAGCAATCTCTGAGATTCTTCCAGAGAATTCATCTATAGTTTCACTTTCTTTCATCTTCAAGCAGTCAAACTCTACCATCAGTGTTTGTAGGCGTGCCTCCTTGACGCGTTCAACACCTATGTGTCGTGACTTGATCGCCTCCCAAACTTTCTTAGCAGAGCCGAGCTCGCCGACTTGGAGCACAAGAGCTTCTGGTATGGATTGTACAATCAAAGCCATTTCCATGTCGTTCCTTTCTTCATCCTCTGTCTCGGTTTTGATCACCTCCCATACCTTATGAACTCTTAATAGAATCTTCATCTTGATCGCCCATACTGTGTAATTAGTTGCGTTTAATATTGGGCACTTGATTGATGATGATCCTGGATCCTTCGGTGAAGAGCTTGTGGTGGCCACCGTAAGCTCTCCTGTCGATTTAGACATGAGCTCTCATACCAAATATCGATGTAATAGATTTGTGTTTGTGTGTGTTTAAGGTTTGAGATAAAGAATCACTCTCTTTATTGCTTAAGAAACTTACTAAAAACTTAAGATCTCTCTCAAAAACTCAAAAACACAAAAGACTCTAAAACTCTCCTCTAAGACTCACGAAGAACACAACTCGTTCTTGTGTGTCTTTATAATCAACTAATTCCTAACTCAATAAGGATTCCTATTATATTTTGGTTAACTCCTAAACTATAGTCTTTATCTAATAAATCTCAATCATTATTTATTTTATCAAACCACAACTCGGTTTAACAAAACTTCCTCCATAAGTTTCTACATCAAGCATAAACCAACAGATCGCTCATCTTCATTTAGGGGAGCTGCAAAATAACATGAATAAGTAGTCACAAACCCATCATCCCTAAATCGTGTAGGTTTGACAACGTTCTTTTTTGCTCGTTGATTTTCCATTGAACCATTATCATGCTCCTCTTCTTCATCATAGTCAATGCTCCCCTTTCACCTTGAGTCTCCTTAACAAGACTTTCACTCTCACCTAGATCTCGAATAAATTTTGTTCATCAATCTTGGAGGAAGTCACGCCATCTTGCTCAATCAACATTTGTGGTGGCCCTTAGTATGAAAAAACTTTGTTAAAGACAACATTGCGAGACACAATGTATTTATGTGTAAACCTCTAGTCCTTCCTTCGATCATCATATCCAACAAAATATGCATTTATTTGTCTTTATCTCAACTTTAGTTCTTTAAGAGTTGAACACATGGACAAAGTAAATTGATCTAACTACCCTAAGATGCTTCACTGTTGACTTCCTCCATGAACCATCTCATAAGGATATTTCATATTCTTTATGGACCATCTTCAATGACGTATATCTTCTTAAGATGGAATTATTAAATGGAAGCATATGTAACTTTCCATACTGAAATCCTTCGTATATTTTCCTCCTACTAGAATCTTCAATTTTGGATGCACGTTAACTAAGTCTTTACTCACCATAACCGTCAGCTTATCCATATTAATGTGATCAAACCTAGCATGCCAAATAAAGACATTGTCATTTGTACTCATCTTCACTACATAAGTGTGGGAAACCGATAAAAAAAATATAAATCTTTACTTCGTACTCCATTGTGAGAAATATATGTGTTTAAAATATCAAAATTCTTTAAGAAGTTAACGTTTCTTGGGCCAAATGAAACATAATTACCTTAGTCCACTGCATAGTATGCATTCATGAGAGTGATTGAGCTTCCACTATCTCTATCAAGAACAACAATCATTTCCTTCTCAGTGTGATGAATTGAGTTATCCTCAATAATAATGGCTTCTTTCCCGTCATGACGTTTAAGATTAGAAAATAATTTCTCATCTTCGGTGATATGATGGTCATGACCGGAATACACTATGCAATTAATTCCCAAATTTCTAGTTACAAGTATACTTAAAGATATTGTCTCCGCAGTGAGAACATTTCCCCATTCTTCGTCTTCAGTATGACATGTGACATCGTCATATTTTTTGCTTCAACTTCACTCGACAATCCTTCTAAAATTCCCAAGTTTCGCACACATGTAACATTTGAATATTCTTTTCTTATCTCTCATAGAAGATTTTTCATGCCCATCATTGTTTCTTAGACCACCATCGTTGTGTTTACCTTCTATCTTTGTTGTCTCCAAACTATACAAGCACTTACCAAATCATCATAGATTTTAACCCCCACTATTTGCACGGTCAATGATTATTGCGAAGCTAGCAAATTTTAAATTCGTCCAAAGAAAATTATGAAGCCCATCCTTGAACCGAGATTACAAGCAACGTATATTCGGATCTAATGGATAAGAAATCGCTTTAATTGTGCTTCCGAAATCAAATTTTCTTGATTTAAAGTATTAATCATAGAAAAATATTTTTTACTTTGATAAAAAGCTTCTCAGATTACATAATGTCCTGCTTCGCATTCGCCAACTCGTTCTCTAGTAATTGTAGTTGAGCTTCATTATTCTTGTTGAAAAATCGATCTAACACTTGCTAAATAGAGCTAACCAAAGTACACCTTAAAACATGCTCAAATATATATGAAAATATAGTCTTTTTCAGAGCAAACTCCACATTGGCATTCTTGATGTCCATTCCTTTGTCGCTTACGACATCTCCCCTTTGTAATGTTGTGCTACTATAACTGTAACATCTCATACGTCCTCACTAACCAATATGATTTCATATGTGACTTTAGTTATATTGGTTTAAGACTTCCATTCTCAATCCAGCAACATGACCCATTGAATCCATACTTAGAATAAACTCAAGTTCTCTTTAAACCCAGTCTTGATGAGAACAATATTAGAATGGCTTTGATACCTTGTAAAAAAATCTCAATATTTCTTACCATTAGCATATGGTTGTAATACCAACCCGAAAAAGAAAAAGACCCTATAAGTACGGAAAAAATGGAAGAACAATTAGAGAATATATGAAATACTCTTAGAGATAACAAGCGAACTTATGATTAGGAACAATCTTTCTTTGATCTCATTGGTTTTATTATTCTTGTTCAACTTGATTACAAATTAAAGATTTGAGAGCTATTTATAGGCTCCAAAAATATAAATATCTAAAAATCTTTATCTTAATCTCTAAAACATTTTACCTTAATATCTAGATTATTTTCTAAAAAGAATTAAGCGATGTTAAGACATTTCTAAAGAAATTCTATAACGACTTAGTTTTTGGTTTATAAACCAAAATGAATTAGACGTTTATAATTAGTAGAGTTTATAATTAGACGACCAATAATGAATTAGTAGAGTTTAAACCCAAAATTAAGTTTAACCCGAAGTCAAGTTTAATTTCAATAAATTGATATATGCCTCGTATATATTAATGCAATTCTTTTTCATTTTTAGTGTGGAATATGTTCTTCACACAAAAAAAAAACAAAAATGGTAAATTAAAAATACATGATGGAATTTGAATAACATATAAAAAATATATTAAAACCTTGAGTAACATGTCTTAAATTTAGTTATTACCAATTCATATTAAGTTGCAAGTTCATAAAAATTATACGATGACATGTTATGCAAGCTTTCCTCGTGAGGAGACGAGATACTACATTGACCAATAAAGTGCATGGATAACTAAAATCTAACTCTATACCACACAAAAAAACTCTAGATACAACATGAAGTTTCCGCAGTGAGAACATCTCATAGCCATCAAATAAATACACTATAATTTTGTCAATGGACCGACAAAGGTATTATCTTATGACCCCCAAAATGGTCCATTGTTAGGAACATATTCTATTGATAGAGCATACAAAGTTGACTATATTTAGCCCATGCAAAAAGAAGAGATAATTTTAGAAATAAATAGGCATATATTCTTTCTGAAGGCCTATAAAAAGAGAGCACATGCATGTGAAGAGTGAAAATATAGAGAGAGAGTAGTGAAGTTTATAATGAAGAGGAGAGGTCTAACATGGTGAGAGAGTCATGTTTAGTAGCCAAGGATGACTTGCCTGCTCCTTTTCACCTTCAAGATTCATTTTTGAGTTAATGGGTTATTATGCATTATAATTTTTAGGCATAATAATTTGAAACTTATGTTGAATCTTGCGGGTTTGGTTTCAGGCAGTCTCCTTGGCTATCTTGACATGCCTTTTCATTCATGTTATACCAACTTTTCTTACTATCTTTTTGAATCTTAGAATTTTACTATAAAGTTACGTAAAATTGTTTGATCAATAGTCTCTTATGAATTGTTATGCGGAAATATTTCGCATTGGTTTTAAAGCATTTGCTACGAATAATTGTGGATGTATGCATTGTGTAGAAGGAGATGTCAAAGATGAATAGAAGAATCATATTTGGTAGCCAAGGATGACTTGCCTACTTCTTTGAGAAGTAAAATGGTCATGGTGTCATGTTTGAAAAGTGACTATAGGTTATATAAACTAGTGACAATTTTGCTTATAAAAGACATTGGGCAGTCTCCTTGGCTATCCTTATATGTTCTTCTATGTCATCTCCGACATATTCCTTCATCCAAATAGGAGAGACGAAAATTAATGCGAAAGATCAGCAAAGGTAATGTTTATGACTTTGAGCTCTCTTATGTATATAAATAGTAATAGTTGTTATAACAGATTATGACACAGAAATTGAATGTAATTCACCAATTTGGAGAGATCAACGTTATTAATGAGTGTTATTACCCTTAAACTACGTACCAACATCCATGAATTCGCTTTGGTTTCTGTTGATTCTTTTTCTTTTCGGTTCCAGGTTTTAGCAGTCTAGGAACCATTCGAGCATTTTTAGATTTCTTTTCAAATTTGGTTCGAGTAATTTAGAGACTATTACTGGACTTTATTTTGGTTCAGGTTCAGTTCAAATATTTACCCGAATTGTATCCTCAAAAACTTAAAATTTGGCTTTGTGTTAGTAAAATTGGGTTTAGTATTGCAAAAAAAAAATATTTTGACAAATATAACTAAGATTATTTGGTTTGGTTATTTTAAGAATTCTTGGTTATTTCAAATCTAAGCATAATTTATATATTTTTTAATTTATAACTGTAATTTTGGATTTTTAGGTACACATTCAATTCTTGATTCAGTTCCAGTTCTTCTGATATACTAGTTTAGCGTCCATTTGGATACTTAGACTACCCTTCACTAAATTTGCTTTATGGATCAAAAATCTTCCTTGATGTTTTGAGGACCGTAATTCAGTTATTGTAAGACAAAATTTTGACTGAAGTCATTGTAGCCATTTGTTTTAATTTAGTGAGAACCCTTTAACAAAAATAAGAAAATGGTTTATCTTCAAATAAATAAGATTTATTGCATATACACAATACGTAACTTTTAGGAGAAATTAAAAGTATTTTTTTTGTATAATTGGGTTTGTGTAAGACCGTGATTTATAGAAAAATAATGATGTGTAAGAAAAACTTAACATGATTGATTTGACTATCTAAATCATCAAATTGCACTTATCTTGTCTGTCACTTGTGAAAAAACTCCACAGTTAAGCGTGTTTATGTTGGAGCAATACTAGAATGAGTGACGTGGCGGGAAGTGATTTTTAAGATCGGTCGAGTGAGGACAAAACACAGAGAAAGATCATGTGGTGATTTGCAGGGACAATAAATCAATTCTTTAAAAATTTCTTCAGAGTAACGCTTCAAACCGTCGGACATGGTGAGTTCGCAGGCTTAGTGAGAGGAGCCGAGGTACACAGAGGGCTAGGGGTGGCGTTACAATTCGATATCAGAGCTGAACCTAGATGAGTGTGGAGTCTGAGACTCACACGATCAAGGATGATGATCCGGGTACATAACAAGGCATTATGCTCCATAAGTGAGGGTGAATGTGAGATCCTAGTTTATAGAGAAATTGTGCTGTGTGAGAACAACTTAAAATGATTTATTTGACTTCTTATGACAACAAAATAGACTTATACGTTCGATCACTTGTTCTGAAAGAACTTCACGGTTAAGCGTGCTTATGCGGAATCAATATTAGGATGGGTGATATTCCGAGAAGTGTTACGGAATCGTGCTAGTGAAGAAAAAACACAGGAAAGATGTGGTGATTTTCAAGGAAAGTAAATTAACTCTTTAAGAGCCTCCAAAAAAACACTCCGAATTGTTAGACTGGGTGGGTCCGCAGGTTAAGAGAAAGAAGTTGGAACACACGGGACGGACAGGCACATATGTTATAGTTTAGGTGTGAGTTGTGATGTGAGAGTGTTGTAATTTTCCCTATTAATAACAAAATATCTGCATCAAGTTCTAATACGTAGGCCAAATTGGTATAACTCCGTAACAAATTGTGTGTTCTATCGTTTCTATAAATCTGATTTATCGTAAATTTGACGTTTTTTTGTCACGAATGGTAGAAATTTTATTAGACCTCAGAAATCAAGGTAACATGAGCACAAAGAGCTCGCCTTGAAAGCGAGTCAGCTAAAGTGTTCGCAGTTCTTGGAACAAAAGAAATTGAAAAACGGGGAAAAGCAGAAATAAGTCTCCGTAAATCGGATAGAAGACTAAGGATGTCGATATGGTCTTCATGACGTTTGATCAGATTGACCAACACCTGGGAATCTGAGTGCAGAAGCACATCATCAATCCCTAACACGAGCGCTTGCTGCAACGCCGTCTTGGCTGCCAAAGCTTCCGCCTCAAGACTCGAAGGAACTTCCGTCATAAAAATGCAATATTTGGTAAGTACATAGTCACTCGGAGTACGAAAGACCCATCCCATACCACAATGCTTGTTCGCCGCATCCCAAGAGGCATCCACCCAACATGTAAATGAAGGAGACATAACCATAGGGGTCGCATCAATAGCTTCTCGTTCCGAGGAATGGATATTGAGCCCCGATACCTTCGGCTAGAGGAGAGACGCAGCTAATCATTCACGCGCGCCCTCAATGGCCAGACGGATAACTTCGAAAACTAGAGTCACCTCCGAGGAAAACAATAACTGATTCCTGGCCTTCCAAAGCTGTCAACATACCCATGGGTAGACATTAACAACTGACAAACCCGTGGGAGGCAAGCTTTTGGAGCCCCGCATGAGGCGTAAAAAGGTTGACAAATCTGGCATCGTGGGAAAGGTAGGCAATACCAACGGTGCTTCCTCCCAAACTTGTTGGGCAAACTCACACTGAAGCAGAAAATGGTCAACGGTCTCAGCGAGACCACATCAAGGACAGGAGGCATCCTCAAACATCCCACGTGACTGAAGGGCCTGCCGTACCGATAAAGCTCCACTCATTGCTTTCCAAAGGAAAGTTTGCAACTTAGGAAGAGTTTTCACCGTCTAGATATTCTTAACCCAATTGAAGCAGTCCGCTGGCGGTGATAAGGTACCGGACGTAAGAAGAGAGTAGTCACTCTTAGAGGAATATTGCCCATTCTTATTAAGCAGCCAAACCAGAGTGTCGGGCCGTGGAGATGATCCAAGTAAAAGAGCCGAAATAGAAGATGAGTATTGAGGTAAAACCTCACGTATGACCTCCCAGTCCCATCCGTGATTCGAGGGGTCTATCAACTCTGAGACTCGCATATCTTGCCAGCCCAACGGTGGAGGGCCAATAACTGCCTAGGGGACAAGGTAGATAACCAGGGATCCCCCCACACACAGACAGCAGACCCATCGCCTATAACCCAACCCAGACCTTGTTTGAGTACTTCGCGGCCAGCCATTATTCCACGCCAGCCATGTGACACGGCTGACATAGGACACAAGCATCAAGAATCACACCTGAGGAGATCAGGACGTGTGAGAAGTCAACCAAAAAATCTCATGGACTATGTACTGTTGGCCGAAAAAGAAGTTGAATATTTGCTCATGAGTATTAATGATGAACCTAGAAACTTTTATGAAGCAAAAGATTCTCGTGAATGGTTGTCAGCATGCGACGATGAGGTACGATCAATTGTAAAAAATAACACATGGAATCTTGTTGAACTTCCTCCATGAGCAAAGTCGTAGGACTTAAGTGGGTCTTTAAACTCAAAAGAAATTTAGATGGTAGCAGAAACAAACACAAGGCAAGACTTGTTACGAAAGTATATGTTCAAAAAAAAGGAATTGATTACGAGGAAGTTTTTACTCCAGTAGCAAGAATGGAGACAATTCGATTTCTTATAAATATTGCAGCCTCTAAGGGATGGGAGATCCATCATCTAGACGTAAAAACGACTTTTCTCTATGGAGATCTCAAGGAAACGATGTTTGTCTCACAACCAGAAGGAATTGAAGTAGAAGGATGTGTAAACAGAGTTTATAAACTAAATAAAGCTTTGTACGGTCTAAAGCAAGCTCCAAGAGCATGGAATGAAAAGCTGAATCAAACACTAAAGGAACTTCATTTCAGAAGATGCTCAAAAGAACCGTCAGTATATCGGAAAAGTAAAACAAGAGATATTGTTGGTTGCAGTGTATATTGATGATCTGTTTGTTTCAGGAACTAGTTCGAAAATTATACTGGATTTTAAGAAAGAGATGGCTTTAAAATTCGAGATGAGTGATCTAGGAAGACTTACTTACTATCTTGGAATCGAAGTTCATCAACACAAGGAAGGAGTCACGTTGAATCAAATGAATTACGCAGAAAGAATCCTTGAAGAAGTAGGTATGGCGAGGTGCAATCCCGCGCAAATACCTATGGAAGCAGGTTTAAAATTATCAAAATCTGAGAAAGAAAAGGATATAGATGCCCCGAGTTACAGAAGGAATATAGGCTGCCTGAGATATTTACTTCATACGAGACCAGATCTTTCTTTCTGTGTTGGTGTTTTAAGCAGGTATATGCAGAATTCTAAGGAGTCTCATGGTGCTGCTCTAAAACATTTTCTAAGATACATATGTGGTACAATCAATTTTGGTTTGTCGTTCAAAAGAACAAGCAAACTTGCGACGAGATTGGTTGGATACAACGATAGCAGTCATAATATAGATCCAGATGATGGGAGGAGTACCACTGGATATATCTTTTATTTTGGAGAAGGTCCAATTTCATGGAGTTCACAGAAACAGGATATTGTAGCATTGTCTTCCTGCGAAGCTGAGTTTATGGCAGGAACAGAAGCAGTTGGGCAGGCGATCTAGCTTCAAGATCTTCTTGGCGAAATCTTGGATGCTCCCTGCAAAAAATCAGTCATTCGGATTGATAACCAGTCGGCTATTGCCCTCACAAGAAATTTTGTGTTTCATGGAAGAAGCAAACATATACACACTAGATATCATTTCATAAGAGAGAGTGTTGAGGATGAGCGCATTGAGGTGGAACATACTTCAGGAGATGAACAGAAAGCGGACATTTTGACAAAGCCACTTGATCGAGTTAAGTTTAAGGAGATAAGAGATTTGATTGGATTGAAGGTTTTGGAGCTAGAAGATTTCAAGCTTAAGGAAGAGAATGTTGGCGTAATCTTGAAATCAAATTCACTTACTTGAGATGCAAGCAATCGAAGTTTAATAAACCGAGTAAAGGTTCTAGAAGCAAACCAAACCGAGTTATGGAATTTGGTTAATGATTTAGTAGTTAAAGAAAAAAGGTTTCCTATTCCTAGTAGGATATGACTTAGGTGTTTTTAGTTATAAATATCGATTGTTTTAGATTAGGTTTCTTGAGAGGGTTTCATGAACTTTTATAGTTTAAAGTTTTGAGCTTATTTTAAGTGTTTGGTTTTTGAGAACTTGAATTATTGATGAAACAAGAGTGAATAGAAGTTCTTATCAAAGGAATTACATACAACTTTAAAACTTGTAAAATGTTAAGCTCCAAATCTTATTTCTATAGATGCAAATTGTTTATCAAGAATCAGAAGGAAAAGGGAAACCAGCGATTTTGAAAGCAGTCATGCCGCCGTCGATGACCAAGTTATGACCTGTAATGTATTTTCCATCCTCTGAAGCCAGATAAAGAGCAGCTTTAGCTACATCAGTTTCTTCGCACTCAGCTCCTTTTAATTCGCCCATTCCTTTAACCGTCTCTCGGAGTTTCTCCTCCGTCACTTTCGGAAAAACATTCCGAAGATAATTGAGAGTAAGCGGAGTAGCCACTGTAGCTGGTGAGATACAGTTTATGCGGACTCCGTGTTCGCAGAGCTCACTAGCCGCGGATTTCACTATTCCCGGGATTGTAAACTTTGAGATTGTGTATGAATGTGGTGCCAGTCCTCCGATCACGCCTGCATTATTTGATATATATCAAAACTAACCAACTAATCATAACCTACTTATTGATACTACTTTGTTGTTTTGGCCATGTTATTGTAAAAACATCTTGAAATGAATGCGAAAACCCTAAATGCATTAGAGTTAATACCTGCCATGCTCGATGTGCACAAAATGCATCCCGACCTAGCCGGAATCATAACTTTGGCAGCATGTTTAATGCCGGCGACAACACCGATAACATTAGTCCTCAACAATTTCTCAAACTCCATCATATCAAGTTCCGATATGGTTGCTGGAATCGTGGGTCCAACAATCCCAGCATTGTTATACATCACATCTAGCCTCCCATGCTTTGCAACCGTCATTTCTACGGCTTCAGCAATATCCGCCTCCACCGTGACGTCGCATGGCACAAACTCCGCCCCCGCGCCTAGCTCCTTAGCGGTTTTAATACCACTTTCGGCATTTGAATCAGCTATAACAACTTTAGCACCGTGCCAGAGAAATTCTCTGGCTGTGGCTTTACCTAGCCCACTTGCACCACCGGTTATGAGGGCTACTTTGCCTTCTAACTTCTTGCTGCATAAAATTAGTTTACTCTTTTGTAATTTAGTGTTTGTATTATTGATGTTGTCGTTCTATAATCTTAATTTAAAATCAATGTACGCATGTGACGTATGCTCGAAATTTCATTATACTTTTGTCAACTTTTTGGGGTTGGTTTGGGACCTAATGAAAAATCGATATTAAACGAAGATTCGTTTGGTAATAATTTTTGGACCATTTTAGAATTTTTAATCTGCAATAAATTATTACTTAATTCATTTAGATGTGTCACATAAACCAAAAAGCTAACCACTCTATATAATTATAGTGAGTATTATTGGTCATATATAGTTTGAACTTTATGAGACTGTTGTAAATAAAACATTATTCAATATAATAACGCTATTTAAAGAATTATGCTACGTGAAAAGAAATTGGATGACTTCAATCTTTGGTACAAAGTTGAGTTACTATCAATTGATCATATTTCTATCAGATGTATGTGATCTTTATCTTTAAACGTGAATTAAAAAATATATATATATAACTTCATAGTCTTTCGACTCAAAACGTGACAAATGAATTGACTCATGCTTTTCAATAATACGTAAGATTTCTTCCAATTACCGATGTATGATATTTATCTCTAATACGTCTCTTTAAGATGATGACTCTTTTGACCCGTAGATATCGATATGTTTGAGTATGGATCGACGGACTAATTTTAGGTCAGATCGATTACATCTGGTTGGACTGTGTAGATCGGATTCAGATACCATGTTAAGTTATATGGTCGTCTAACACAAAATTAATTGACAATGTGTAAATTAGCTCATATCCTCTATATACTACTTAAAGATCCCTTCAGACAACTTGTGAAATATTAATCCCTAATAATATATACTACGAAAACGATTTGGTCCATACAAGATCAGAAATGAGGAATTAGAGGAAGGAACTTGCCTTGTACAAGTACAACAGCCGCTGACGGTGGTTAAATAAGCGGCTGAGGCTACGGTGGTTGGACGTTTAAAGCCTCTAGCGAAATAAAGATAAGAAGAAATTAAATAACCAAGCTGATGTAACTAAAATTATCGAAACTAATATGTAATTCGTAACTGAGAGATGATCTTTATGTTACCTGGAGATGGATCTGATCAGAAAGGCCGCCATGGATGACTCCTTTCTTGAGACCTTTTAAGGTATATATAATGAGTTTCTTGAATTACCTTTTGCATCTTGATGACTTCATAAAAAGACAAGAAGTGCTCTAACGTCACTATCACAGGATTTTTAAATTTCTATATTTGGATGGACTTAACTATAAGTTAATAAATTTCTATCTTTGGGTGGTCTAAAGTATAAATTAATGTTTGCTTATAATAAAAAAAACTATAATTTATGTTGATGCCTTTTTGGACAGCCGGGAATTTATTAAGGGCATCTCTATCCANATCCATGATACCATGGATGGAGTCCTTAGCCCTTTTTTTATTAATTTTTTTTTTGTTTTGTTTTTTTAAATAATTAAGGATCCCAATTCAAAATGCATGTCCAATGGTGGACTCCATATAAAGT
>OVAN01005379.1:0-23630 GCA_900406275.1 Anastatica hierochuntica | reverse complement strand
TATATGCGACTGTGGATTAATTTCTTTTAAGTCGAACTCACCACTTTGAAAAAAGAAAAAAAAATTATTTGCATTCTAAGAAGAGATTTGAGAACAAAATGAAAGTTGAACTCTTATTTAAAGCAATTCTTTAAGCTCTCTACACTCCACACTCTCTCTAGAATCAAGAAATCAAGGTATGAAATCCAAAATTTCTTCTCTCTTAAGTAGAATTTTCGATATTGCTACTAAAAAGTATACGTGATGTTGTTTGTGGATTATCTTAGTAGATTGAGCATAATTGTTGAGTTTTCATGCATTAACTCCTTAAAAACAACTCAATGAGTTTGGATTAGGATTTTTTCTTCATGATGAATATTGTTCTAGAGAAAATTTTGGGGAAATTTAATTTAGACGGTTCTTAAAGGGAATTTATGATGCATATGCTTGGTATTCATAAAGAATTCAAAGAGTTTGTGAATTTTTCTAACTTGTCTTTCATGTGAGCATGTCGAATTTTTGTCTTATAATGAAAGACCCTTTTTTATTTCATTAGCCATATATTACTATGTTTGTTTGATGCTATTTTCACTTATTGGTAACTGCTAAAATGTCTTTAATTTATTTCATTACCTATGAATTTAGAAAAATTATATTAAGTGCACGATTGTCAAAATTTAGAAATGTTCCTTGAAATAACTCATTTGAATTTTCTCTTGGTAATTTGATAAGAATCTCATTTATAGCATGAGTCACAATTCGGTTGCGTGTAAGAATTTGAAAATGCTAAGTCTTGGATTGCTTAATATGACCGATTATTTTAGGAAAATTTGGAGAAATCTTTTTGGTTCATTTGCATTCATGTTACATAGCATTTAGTTTGAAGGATTTATTTAAAGACATTGCTAAAAATCGAAAATTTGATTGTCTTGAGCTTGAATGTTAAATTCGATTTAAAGCTAAATCCTTTTTAATCATCTTGTTCGTTCTTTAAATTTTTTTGAGACTTATATTCTTTACAAATTTTGATTGAAGGTACTGAAATGGCATTCAATGAACTAAGAAATGTAACTTACTTAAGTTGGTACGATAAAGAGACAAGCCTCTACTTGCATCTTCAAGAGAACGCTACCGTTACTAACACCGTTTGGGTTGATGAGGAAGTTTTGAGAGATATGGAAATCCTAAAACAAGTGCAATACTTGATAAGGAAAATGGATATGGGGAATATCTTATCGAAGAACTATCCCACTTACCCTCATCCAACTCTCTAATTTCTTTCGACGGTGAATTTTACACTAGGAAGAAATGACAATGAAAGCACCATATACTTCAGCTTCAAAATCACACAACAAGCCCTATAGTATCTCTTTTGTAGAAATATGCGAGGTATATAGCTTCAACCGAACCAGTCAAAGATTTGGATATGGAGATGGGATAGAAGTAATGATGCCTTGGGAGAAAATAACCTTTAGACCATTCGATACAAAATCGGCTAAGCTTATAAAGGTGCAGAGTCATACAGTCCGTTACTTTTTGGCGCTTCTCGTGAATACTTTCCTAGCTCACAATGCAGAGCTTGGTAAGTGAATTTTCACTCAAGTTACTCTTCTAAGGAGTAGAAACCGTTATGAGAGCACCAAGCGAAATGATAGTAGATGACTACTTTGGGAACGATGTCCACAACGGGTTCATCTTCATCACAATAATGTTAGAATACAACGAAGAGTTGAGATTCACCAAGAGACCATCGATATCGATTGGCGGATTTCTCACACCACTATTCCTTCAAGCGTGTGTAAATCTTGTAGAGTTCAAGAGATTGGAAGGAGAATAGAAAATGGATATGAGACACTTGGTGAAAGAAGAATTCCTTTATTGATATCATGGTACAATCAACACACAAGTGATCTATTTGTTCATAAACGAAAAAAGGAAGCAGAAGGCTTGCTATCTACCAATGCAACAACAAACGATTTCTACTAACGACGAAAATTTCTCATTCCAACTCCCTCTCCATCTAAAAATGAGTCACCACGCCCTCCCTAGTGAGCCAAGAATGTACAAGGCACATACCTAAGAGCAACTACTATAACAAGAAGAAGTGGATCCTTTCGGATTCAACTACCAACAAGAAGAGCCCCCAATGGATTATCAATGGAGTGAGTATGAAACGTACCTTGAAATGAAAGTATACATGCAAGAAAAGGTACTCAATAAGCAAGGGAATTTCTTAACCAAGCTTTGGAGAAGAGTGAAGAAAAATGAGAAGTATAATCGCTATTTTACTTCAAGCGAAAGTGATGAAGATGTACAAGAAAGGTCAAGACACTCATTGCTCAACCACCCTTAAATATTCGAGAACTAAGTAAGCAAAGAATGGATATTGACCCGCAAAGAGAATCATATCAAGAACCATCAGGGAGGAAGCACAGAAAAGACCCTATTGGCCCTTCATCATCACGACCAAAGAGATCTTTACACTGTGTCAACCCCGACTACTCTGTTTCACTCACTTGACACTCATACATGAGTGTAAAAAGGCATCCCTACAATCTATTGTTCATACCATCTTATCTTTTCATTTAAAATTTTGGTTTTTCATTTGTTTTTAAAAGTCAATCTCACGACTTAGAATTCACCGGAACGGTGAAGTTTAAGTCCAGGAGAGGGGTTTATTACTAACATCTATTTTTAGTTTCAATATTTTAATTTAATAATATTTGAGTCATTCATTATGAATAGCTAAGTTTTGTGAAAAACACAAAAAAAATTGAAACAAATCTAAAAAAAACAATAAAAAAATTCCAACTTGTTTTCAAAACATTTTATGTAGTTTGCATTCATTTGTATAAACTTAGGTGGTTAGATTTGCATTTGCATAGGGAACAATGATGAGAATGCCTTGTAGAGAGTTAGATTTGCCTAATGATCAATGTCCCCATTAGAAGTACAATGTTGTATAACCACTTGAAGGTCTTTGTGAATGTTGAAGTAGACTGTCTCTTGAGCCAATCCTATCTAAGAAGAACTTAAATGAATTTTAAAATCTTTCTTATGGGCTTTGATATACTTGACCATGGTAAAACACTAACACTTGAGCTATGTTTCAACCTATTTTCCACCATTTTTTAGCTCAAGTGGCTATTCTCATTTTTGGAGTAGTGACTACACCCTTGAAAAATCCATAAACCTTTCCTTCAAAATCCCCTAATAAATTTGAATGTGAAGCCTCATTTGGAAAGTGCACAGACGGGAAAAATCCTGAGTGAATTGAAGTTGAATGACAAAAAAAAAAAAAGCTCAAGGGAGAGCTTTATGGATGAGTTCTAGATGGGATCGTGGTCAAGAATCAAGAGAAAGAGGAGCTAAATGCATATGGATAAGGTGGAAGCAGAGGAGCACGCAATCGAGCGAAGAAGAAGAAAATGACAACTTATCCTGCTTACTATCGACCTGGCTAGTCGATAGTGGCTAGCATGAGGTGGATAACAGCTTCCACAACCAGAGGATCTCCCAATGCTAGCCACTATCGACCAACCAGATCAATAGTCAGCAACATGAGCTCAATAGCTTGCTGCATCCGAGGCAAAATGACTTTAGAGACACTCTTCCACCACCACCCCCTCCCTCCCCAACTTGTATAAACCAAATAAAGTGTTATAGTCACGAAAATTTTCGTGACTAAATCGTGGCTATAGGATCGTGACTTTTTTTCGTGGCAAATTGTGGCTATACCAATTATTTTGCCACGATTTAGCCACGAAAAAAAGTTATGATCCTATATTCACGATTTTTTCGTGGCTAAAATGTGACTATAACACTTTTTCTACTAGTGAATAACCCTCTAAACTCATCAAGAACATAACTTTCACACCTTTCGATAACTTTGATCTCTTATCATAATTTTTGTGATTTCTTTTAAGGGTTTTAAGTGTCTAAACAAGATCAAACCTTGTAATACTTTGGATCTTTTTTAGATTTGTGTCTCTCTTCTTCTTCTTCTATCTCTTTTAATTCCTAGATATAAGATTATGGAAGCTTAAAGACCCAAACTTTGTTTTTGGATTTCTATGGATCTTAATGAGTAGATCTTTTATGATCTTGAGATGTAGTAAGTTAGGGTTAGATCTAGGATTGTAATGGATAATAGTTTAGGTTTTGGCATAGAATCCTACTGAGTTTTGTTTAGATCATTAAATTATTTATGCTTGCTCATTGATGCCAAGTAAGTGTTCGATTATATGCTTGAGAGAAAAAACTTGTAGTTTTCACCTTGGCTCACGAGAGTAGAGTACTACGGGTGTTATATGGCTAAAAGGGCTTCTACATTACTATCACTTGTATGTTTAGATGGACAAAAAGCAAGAGTTGAGTCTTGTAATGTGCATGGATGAATAGATCTTCGTCATGAGGGTGGGTAGTTCGTTAATGAGGACATCCTTGGCCTAGGAATAGTTGTAACCATTCAATAAAGCCTAGATTAGATCTATTATAGTTCTAGGTTTAAACCTGAACCTCTTGCTATGTCTCTAGATTAAATATTTATTAGTGTTAAGAATTAAAGTTTGCAACTTTCTTGTGTTTTACTTATTGCTTACCTTAATTAAGTCTTTCTTTTTCCAGTTCAATTATGTTTACTTATGTTTATGCTAAATTGAGTTGAGATTAGCGACACTTCAACTTAATTCAGTTCTCCTAGATTTAAGGTTTTTAGTGTGTTCTCTTTGTTTTAGTATCTAGCTTAGTCCCCTTTAACTACAACTTAGAAATTGTTCTCTTGTAGAAAAACTGAGGTTTTAACATCTAGGTTTATAAATTTAAACATGTTTCGAAGTCATGAAAACCGCTTCGTAACATACGTACATGCAGTCTGCTTTGAAAAATTTAGTTTCCAAAGCATACATTTGTGGCAATTTGCTTTGTAATATTTAGCTTCCAAAGTAGACGTATGTGATAGTTTGCTATGTAAAATGTAGCTTCCAAAGCAGACGTCCGTGCAGTCTGCTTTGTAAAATGTTGCTTCTAAAGCATACATATGTGGCACTCTACTTTTTAAAATATAGCTTCCAAAACATACATCTGTGCAATCAACTTTATGAAATGTGACATCCAAAGCAGACGTCTCCGCAATCTGCTTTGTAAAATGTAGCATCCAAAGTACATGTCCATGGAAATCTGCTTTGTAAAATATAGCTTCCAAAGAACACGTCCGTGCAGTTTGCTTTGTAAAATTTAGCTTCCAAAGCAAACGTTTGTGGCAGTCTGTTTGTGAAACATAGCATCCAAAGAAAATGTCCGTGTAGTCTGCTGGGTAAAATATTATAGCAACCAAAGTAGACGTTCGTGCTATATGCTTTGTGAAATGTGGCATCCAAAATAGATGTCCATGCAGTATGCTTTATTAAATATAACATCCAAAGCAGATACTCGTGCAGTCTGCTTTTGTAAAACGTTGTTTCTAAAGTAGGCGGTACGAACATCTTCTTTGGACAATTACACAGTAAGCATACTTTCAAATAGTTTGCTTTCTCTGTACTATTAACATAGCATCCTTTTCACACAGTCTGCTTTGCTCTTTAAATCACATATTACGTTCCAAAAAAAAACTCAATTTTTTACCTTTAGATCTAGAGAAGTTAAGTTAGTAGTGCTCGTTTCTTCCTTCCAAATGTATCTAGAATTCCAAATGAAAGAATACACTACACTATTGAGTAAATCGAAAAAAATAATTCATGTTTTTATCGACTCATAACTAAATCGAAAAAAATTGGTCGATTAAGTTAATTGAAAGTGATTTAATGCAAGATGTTGGGTGGTTAACTCTCTTGGGTGGAGATGAATCAAATAATAAGAGCTTAAGAATGGTTGTTGTTGAAATGAAGAAGATGATGACATGTGTATAAATAATTGAATATTAAATGGCATATAAGGTATAATAAGTTAGTTTTGTAAGTTGATTATTTTGAAAGTTAGTTTTGTGTTTCACCAAATATTTTGGCCAATTTCAAATAATTTTCCACTATTTGCAGTAGCAGACCCACCTTCATTAGTAGTAATTTCCCACAACTTGTAGACTTGTATCTATCTTTCTTGATCTTTTCTATAAAGGTAGTGAATGGAGACATATTAGGGGGACGATTTTCTTGTAATTGAGTGGGCCCATCACAATTGTAACCAATCAACATAAATCTATAACATGTAGTGCAATTTTATTTTTTTAAATAAAATAATAATATTCACTAATGCGGTTAAGTTTTGCAAGGAAAAAATTAAAATTCTGCACCGATCGGTTCCGGTTCTTTCGGTTCCTAAATTTAAGATCCATATTGGTACCGAATACTATTTGGATTAGTGTTGGTTCTAAATTTTCGGTTTCGGTCTCGGTCCTTCCAATTCAAATTTATAATGGTATAAATTATTTTATTTATTATATTTATAAACCAAAAATTTTTCATTTTATTTTTTACTAATCAACACATTTATTCTGCACCAAAATTGTCTTTTACCATTGAACATTATTCTGTACCATTTTACTTTGCAGTAACAGCATTTGTACCGCATTTCACTCATACTACAGTTGAACCGCACTGCAATTTAAATCCGCTTTCCCCGCAATATAAAAACCGCTGTTACCATGGACCCAAAGTTCATATGTATGAACTCTTAATTGTTTTTGTTTTAGGTCAAATCGACTTAATTTAATCAATGTCGACTTATTTTAAAAATATTGATTCATATATTGGGTGTTTTATGTAAAGTCGATTATTATATGTATCGGTAGACATATATCTGTTTTTTGTTCACCTGTAATTAAGGTTGATTTATTTTATTTTTAATTATTAGCTTTATATCTGTCAAATTAATTTTAATTTATGTCTAATTTTTTAAACAGTTCACTTTTGTAATTTTTTTTTTGTCGGCTATTCCGGGTCACAACGGGTCGACCCGGGAACCTTTACCCCACACAGGGGAAATCCGGATCACAACGGGTCGATCCGGTGACCCATACACCCAAATGGAGGTGCCAAGATTTAAACTCTCGTCTTGAGATGAGTTGGGACTTGGTCTAGCCACTAGACCACAAGTCCCACTCCACTTTTGTATCTACAATCAGATGTTTTCTAAAGACGAGTTATTATAAATGTTTGTTTAATATTTTTACATCATCGACTAATGATTAGAGGTTTTTTTGATGATTCTTCAATGGAGAGAAGACAATGAATCAAACACAATAAGCTAAGTAGGAAAATCAATCTTTATTGAATAAAATAGTTTCGATTACAATGAAATTTTTATGAATGTGTGTATGAGAACGTGAATGATGAATTAGGGCTCTTCCCTTTAACTTTCATAAATATTCGAACAAGCTAAAAGAATATGAATAACTTCCAATTTCGAGTATATCTCAGCATAAAAGAATATTTTCCCTTGTTTAGGAAGTTTTTTTGTCATTATCTCGAAATATTAAAAATTTTACGGGAATTCTCGTCTTCTTTTGATTAAGACCATGACTCCAACTTGCGAACAAGACTAGAGTCTTGATTTATGCGATTCCTGATAAAGTTTATTTCATTGCCTTTGGTCTGGCTAAGACCCGACTAAAGAAATAAAATTACCTTCCTCAACTAATATTTAAATTTTGTCGACTTATTTATCTTTATTGTTATATCAATATTTATTGGTTTGGTGATAAATTTGATTTGTATGAACTATATTTTTATTTATGTATATCAATTTAGTGTTAGTTATTGCAATTTATTTTAAGCCTATTGATTTATATATCTCTAGATAGTTATTCGTACTTTGTGCAGGGAAAAATGTGAAATATACTTAAATAATACAAATCATCTGTTTCAAAATAGTTATGAAATATACTTAATATAATTTATTAAAGATTAAATCTTATGTTTTAGATTATATGAGTTATTTTTGAACGTTATAAAGTATAGTGAAAGTAAGAAATTTATTTTAATATGATAATAACTCATGCCATAATTTTTATTTGTCGTTGTTCTTATTTAATGACGTTAAATACAATATTAACTTCATATTTTTAATACCTAAAAATTATGAATCATGCAATGTTTGAATATTCTTTCATATTATCTTATGCAGTACAATATTTTTATAATGTTAATTTAAACTCTTGATTTTTATACAAAAATTGGTAAGTCAGCTAATTTTAATGATGATGTTAGATTAGATGCAAATTTGCCTATAGTGTATTAGATGAGAAAATTATCGTATTATTGTAATACTAGTTAGTTGGTCCGCATAATATGCGGACATTGAACTTTTGTAAATTTTAGATTTGATATATTGAAATTTTCGACTTTCAAAATTTTCAGCTGATATGATATCTTAGTTGGATCAAAGTCGCAAGCTTTTCTCTATCTGTTTTGGAGCTTGTATGGTTTATTTTCCTTTGTTTTGATGTTTAAACTTAAACTCTCTTTGGTTCCAGTTTATTTTAATATAATCAGATGTTAAAAAAAATGATATCTTAAAATTTTTGAATTTTAAAATTTTAAACATGTAATTTTTATTTAGACAATACATTATTATATGAATTTTAAAATAGAGTAGTGCTTATTCTATATGGCATATCCTGCAACAAATTTTTTTTTACGAATTTTAAAATTCGACCCCGCAAAAAATATAATGATAAATACCATATTACTCCATTTAACATGTCTTGCTTAAGATTGAACATTTTACAGATGTTGACATTTGACCCTGCTAGAAACTATAATACTAAATTTTAAATTATTTTATTCACGACTATCAATGTCGATTCATTATTTAGTAAATTTATTTTCTGTATAATTATCAAAAAGTAGAAGATATAACATATATTAGTTTATAATTTTGTATGATTTTTTTTAGTAAATCAAAAAATACAATGTCTTAATAGTTATTTAAATATAATAAGTTTTATATAAAATGTATAATTGATTTATTGAGTAACATTAATTTATTTTTTTAATTTATTTTATTTTAAGATATATATATCTTATATCATATTTAGAATTATATATATATATATTTATTAAAAAAATCAAATATATCAAATACGTTGAATAAATCATTAAGGATAACTAAAAAATTTTAAGATAAATATTTTTTTAATATATTCTTTATTAATTTCTTTTTATTATTTATTATTTTCGTTTTTCTTTAAAAAATAAAATATAAATTTATTTATAATTTTTTATTAATCAAATAGTTCATTAAGGGCAACACGGTAATCAACCAGTCCAACTTTCAATCTGGTGCAAACTAACTTTACACTTAATATATAAGATTGATCATATATTATTTAATCGGTCATTTATATAATATAATGGACAAAACATTTTAAAGTTGTGAATATATAATGGTAAATATTTATGTTGATAACTGAAATTTATTCATGTGGTAGGAAAATAAACAAAGATACTTATTCAACATCAGATAATTTTGTCTTCTTGATAACAGTCATACTAATATATTTGATTAGAAAACACCAATTTTATCATGTCTATTACATGGAAAGATGTTAGAAACTAGACATGTTTTTGGTTATATTCATGCCATAATAAATGTTAGAACTAAGGAATATTTGGAAAAAAATTTAGAGCGCCTCATTGGTTAAATCTGTAATTTTACATTTTTTGTTGTAAGATTTTAGTTGTAGATTTTTTGGCTGTAGCTTTAAAATTTTGACTTTGATTTTTTTAAAAGCAATTGGTATACATTAGTTGTTTGATGTCGATTAATTTTATTATTTATATTTAAAATAATAATATTTATAACTAGTTATAACATAATCCATGTTATCTTTAAATTATAGCGAATAATATATATGTATATAAATCATACATATAAACTAATATATATATATATATATATTAAAAATAAATTAACTTGAATCACATAAATAAAAATAATGAACCTATATATAGCTCAAATGATTGGATTTTTATTAAATATATACTAATTATGTGTATATACACACATATCACAATTTTGGTGAAGAAAAAATACACACATATCACAATATGATATTATAATATATAAAAACCAAATTTATATTTTATGCAAAATTAGGTTTTCATGCACAATATGATATATTTTTCTAGCAAAATATTGATAAATATCATATAATATATAAAATTGATTTCAAAAGCATTTAAAATCATGAATCAATGAGATGGAAGGAAGTAGACAGAGATGAGGAGAGATGACGAGAGTGAATAGAAAGCCCTAAAATATAGGCTGTAAAAAAATGGTTCGGTAGAGAAAACAAATCCTATTATGGCTAAAAAACCAGATGTATTTCGCTGGTTTTGGGAGCACTATCTCTGTTGAGATAGCTAGAGTGAGGTTTAGTGTTCGAAGATAAGATTTGGTTGGAGCTAAAATGAAAACGAGTAGATGGAAGCTTTAGGGGATACTCAAGAAGAAGTACATCAATACCCAAGACAAAGACATCTTCGACAAAGATTGTTGTTGGTTTTGTTTGTTTATTGTCGGTCTTCCTCATCAGTAAGAGAAGCTCCAGGAGACTTGGAGGTGATGGTGGAAGCGTGAAAGAGAAGCAGCATCCAATTGAATGGCTTTTGATTGGCCACGTGTCTCTGCCATTCTTTTATTAAATATAATTTTATTTTGTTTTTATATATATATTTAATGAATTAAGAGTTGGGTTTGGACTAATTGTAATGGGCTAACAACAGGTTGTACTTCCTCATTGAGTTTTTAATGAAATAGTTGCAGACCCAAAAAAAACTAAAGTATGATTTGAAACACTAGAACTGTAAAACATTTACAGCACTTCCTAATCAGACCCAAAGTCACTAAAACAGAAAAACAAAGAAAGGTATAATATTTGAGAAAAAGATTATTGCTTTTTGTAATAACATAAATTATCCATGTGCAATTATTCTTAAAGAACTGAAATAAAGAAGATAATTTGTCTTATTCATTGTTCTTTGGACTCTTTATTCACTTTCCCTATTAAAAGCAAGACTCCTACTCTTGTACAACGCATCATCACAAGAATAATCATATCTAGCTAAAATGGCGCCGGTGAAGAGGAGGGTTTATCCGACGAAAATTGAAATGGCAGCGGAGCTAGCCAGATACACGGCGGATCTCTCCTCCAAATTTTGCAAAGAAAGAGGAATTTTCACCGTAGTTCTCTCTGGAGGAGACCTCATCTCCTGGCTCTGGTTTGCTTCTTATATATACAACACAAAACATTACTTTATCACTCTTTAAGATACCAATGATCTGTCTTTGTTTGATTCATCCATCAGGAAATTGTTGGAACCTCCTTATATTGATTCAATTGAATGGTCAAAGTGGCATATCTTTTGGGTAGACGAGAGGGTTTGTGGTTGGGATGATGCTGATAGCAACTATAAACTCGCCTACGACGGTTTTCTCTCCAAGGTACACACACGACCAAAAAAACATGAGAAAGTATTTATCTTATTTGATAAACACACCAAATGACCAAATGATATGTATGATTATGTTTTTATAATTTTTAATGAAAGATCTATACAAGATAGATGCTGTTATTTTATAACCAATGGTATCATCGTCGCATCCATATGACTATACATAATCTTATAACATTCAGGTTCCGATTCCGGCTGAAAACATCTGTGCCATTGACAACGGTCTTGGTGCCGAAGGCAACGCTGAGCTCGCAGCAGAACGTTATGAGGAGTGCCTTAAACAAAAGGTCAACCAAAACATAATCCGAACATACAAATCTTCCGGTTTCCCACAATTTGATCTTCAGCTTCTAGGAATGGGACCAGATGGTCACATGGCGTCTTTGTTCCCGGGACATGATCAGATCAAAGAGAAAGTGAAATGGGTTACATACATTACCGATTCACCTAAGCCGCCACCTAAAAGAATCACTTTTACTTTACCGGTTATCAATTGCGCTTCATACAATGTCATGGCCGTATGTGATAAAGAACAAGCTGATTCTGTCGCGGCTGCTCTTACTCATACCAAAGACGTACCAGCCTGTAGGCTAACCGCGGATGTTGAAGTGGTTTGGTTCCTTGACCAAGCAGCTGCGTCTAAACTCCCTCATGGCTGGTGCTCCATCCTTTGATTTAAAACGTTTGTTGAGATGTTTGTCTCGCCAAGTCGGTTTGGTTTGGTTCGTTTGTAAACTGCAGGTCGCCAGCTGTTACATGTTATGTTGTGTACCATACCAATTGATTGGATCCGAATCAATTGGATATTGTGATTTTTAATAATAATTAGTTTCGTCATATTTGTAAAGGATGTTTAATTAACCAACATTATTGTGCGGGTTTGAGCTTCGATTTCCTTGCGATAAGAGAATGTTTCTTGAGGATTTGAGAAAGAAAGAGATGAAGAAATAGACTATGAGACGACACAAAACGATTTAACGAGTTCAGGGCACTTCCCCTACGTCTCGCCGTAAGGATCTCCGGAATTCACTAGAATCAGCTCAACGAGAGCTCGTCACCGTGTTCTCTGATACAAAATCTATTCTCCGATCTACATATCTACTCTATATATATCTCTCTCTCGCTAATCACTCTAACAACCTGAGTGTTAACCATACTAAAAAACTTAAAGAGAGATAAGGCTTTATACTTAGCCTTTTACATCACACGTGACTCTCATGTGCATAATAGGGAAAAGACTCTAAATCATCTAGAGGCATTCCTACACTTAGCTTAATATGAGAACATAAAATCTTCAAATCTCCACCTTGTTCTCATATTAAGCTGCTCCTTCTGATTCTAGTATTGCTTGGATTCCCTTTCCGGTACCTGAGCACACTTGCTCCATGTGTAAACCCACACATCTTCTAACCTTGCACATAAACCCACACGCCTTTCTCATCTTCTAAGTAACTCCACTTAGCTTACGTTTCTTCTGAGTAAACTTACTTCGTTTTTGCCTTTGAGCAAACCTGCTCGGTTCTTTCACTAAGAGCAAACTCCAATTCTTCTTGAATTCAACTTGTTTCTTCAACCATTTTCTCTTGAATTCAACTTGGATACTTCTTTGAAACTGCTCCTTAGAACCTTCAGAAAACTCAGCTCTATCCTTGACAATTCTTCTCTTCAAAATACTTGAACCACCATCAATGAACTAAACATAACTCCATGAACTCTAGTTGTGAGCTGTCTCGCACTGCTTTTCCTGAGTCATTTACATCCTAATGTCCTCTCGAGATGCATATCCAACTCTTATAAAAACTTTGTATTATGCATACTCTTCCATTGATCTTCCTTTGACACTTTACATAACCTGGAAACTTGATATATCTTTTCAGCAGCAACATCAACAAGTTCTACACACCCTGCAAACTTTTCGATTCAACAGCAACTTCATAAGCTTCACCTTTAACGCGTATTAATCAGCTTATCCAGTCTTTAAAGAGATCCTTCTCTGCTACTAAATGTCATTAGACCTGCTACTGTACCCTGTATTACCAGACTTGCTACCAGAAACCTGAATTTTAAGCGAGTTTGAACTGATTGCAGAAAACTAGAATCATTCTAGCTTCTTGACTTGAAATAAAACTTGATTCTTTACTTGAACCATCTCTATGTTTCAAAAAATCTTGAAACAAACTCTGATTCAACCTGCAAAACAATCTCAACAAACAATTAGTAAGTAAAAATATTTTATTGAGATTGAACTTACAGTCACATGGTTGAACTTTGAGCATCTCTTTGCTCCGCTGTCGTTGCCAACAGGACACGCCTCTTAGCTCCACCTGGTCAAGAAGACTTTCGAAACAAATCTCTATGCTTGCCATGTCCAAACCTTTCTGAACCAATACACCATTCACTAATTGATTTTGAATCAGTGCTAGCCTCTTTGACCTTGTCTCACCCTGACAATACTTGTGACATCTCTGAAACAAACCTATGTAGCAACAACCTGCAGATCTTTACCCATATACAGTATCTCTTGCATCTTTGTCTCTCTTGCTTTTCAAATTTCACCATGTAGTATCTCTCTTCGACTACCAAACTTGTTGTATTATTACATTGATACTTGAAACTTCACTTGATAGTCTTTCAAAAAAAATATTTGAGAAAGATCAATTCCAAGTCTTTTCACATGCAAAGAGACAAACCGAAACTTCCCCTTTTGATATATCCACATGCAGTTTATTCTTCCTGCACATTCTTTCTTTCTAGTTACATGTTTCAACCTTGATAGTAACTCGTATGTCTTACTTGAAACATGATTGTTTCAGATCTTGAAGGGAATATCCTGCAGCTTCTTGGCCATCGAATGTTCTTTCCAACAGCCTCCTGTAAAGCAAACATGAAACTTCTTCTTTTCTTCTTCAGATTATTACCTTGTTAAGCTTTAAACCTGTCAACATTCAACTGTCTGTGGCTCCCTCTATTTATTACCACAAAACCATAAGACGAACCTCTGTACTCTTCTCGTGTACGCTGGTTACAAATCTCCAACCATTACAAGCTGAAGATAATCTGAAAATTTTCCTGAAATTAATTGCTCCACCTGAAGCCAAAAAACATATGCCGATGTGAACTACAATACTTGTAGAGACTCCACCTGGAACAAATACTTTTCAACTCTTATTTTGTTCAATCAGCTTCACACTTAAACTTCCTTGCACTTTCATCTTTGATTCATCTAACCGTTCTGTGTAATAGACTAAATAAACCTTGGCTTCTCATTTGAAATTATATGTCAGACCTTATTATATATTAATCTTCGCTTCACAACGACTTCAGCAAGACACTTATACCAAGAGAACCACCAAGAACTGTTGCTTCTTTATGCTTCCAAATCTGAGCTCCTAACACCAAACTGAGTAAGCATTGCTTCCCTAAACTGTTAGCTCCTTTTTATAACCTCAGACTCATTGACTCCTTCAACTAGCATTCTGCTTCAACCTACCAGAAATAGTGACCTCTGCAACTGGATCCTGAGTTTTCATATAAAAAAAAAACTATAACCTGAAAACTCAACTTCTTCGACTCATCTTTTTCTTGAATCATAAAACTAGAAACATGTCCATTCTACTTCGTTTCTTTAAAACTGAATTCCAATCAGATTAATCAAGAGTCCATCACCTCTAGCTTTTTGCAGAAATCTCTTGAGTGAATAACTTGAGAACTTCAAGAGCTTTTCCGTGTCACTCACAATATCCCATCAAAAAAAAAAATGCAAGCTGCCATTCCAACAAATTGTTGGAACTTCAAGTTGTTGTTACAACGAACTAGCTTTATTCCAGCAAATTATTGTATGGTCTTCTCACTCTTTGCCATTTGCTCCAGCTGCTCCAACTTGAGATATCACTTGTTTCTGCTTATTTATTTATCTGATGACTCTCTTATGTTCTCCTTAATGAACCTTATACTTGTTCAATTCTGAGAAACAATCATTTGTTGTTAGCACTAATGTGCCCTTGATCAAACCACAACAAATACTTCAATCTGATCTAACTTCCTTTTTCGATTAATCGGACTGCACAAAATAACATGAAGATCTTCTCATAACCTTGACCATCATAACCTGTGAGCTTCACAATTCACAAGAACTTGACCCTTGAATATTGATATTGAACCTGAAATCAAACCCTTTTTTAGTTCTTTACACTCCTTGAATCTTCGAAATCCTTAACATGTCTCGTTTCATACTGTCTTGCATCTTTCTTTTAAACCTGAATCCTGGAGCCATTGACTCATGTCCGAATAGCCTTTGACGACACGCTAATCCTCCTTCTAAGGCGTCCCCTAGAGTTGAGATTTTAAGTGTTATCATTCGCCATTCTTTCAAACTCCTGAAACCACAACTGCATATAACTCACACAAACAAACTAACCAACACTCAATCTGACACCAGATCAAAGCCTCGACCATTCTTTGTAAAGATAACATGCATTCTTTGTGATCCAGCAAAAAACTCCATTCCATTTACTGTGCAAGAGCATGAACTACCAGAAATATACCAAACAAACATCACACACTTGCTTTGTGACCGCAGCGGAAACATACAAACTATCTTGAATATTTGATCCTTGAGAAATTGTTGAATCGATTCTGATTTCATAATCTTGAGACAAAGAACCTTCATCTTCTATTTTCTTGAATCTGAATCTATCTTTGGCCTGTGAAAAACATCCATCTCAAACCATTCTCGAACTGATTCTCAAAACCGCATATTCATATCAACATCGATATCTAAGTGTTCTTGCTTCAAACTTATGGACCCGAGCATTCCTGTGAACTTCAGATCTTGCGCATCTCTTAAACTAGAACTCGCAGCTATATAAAACCTTAGAGCCAACTGAGAGAAATAACTTAGCTTGATTCCACAAACCACAAACTACCGAATCTGAATGGATCTTTTTCGTGACTTTCCTTTCCTCCGACGTTGACGTCTTTTACCAAGAATATCACAACATCTTCTTCTTGTGTTCTCAACATCGCATACCTTGCAATATCCTTCGATCCTTCTCTCTTGATTTCCTGATGTTGAATAATCTTGGAATCCTTCGATTCTTCATTCACGATACTCACTGTCTTCTTTCTTCAGATCGCTATATATCCAAAATCTATCAGATCTTCCTTGAATCATCTCGCTGAACTTCACAATCGAGATCCTCAGATTCACCGCTAGCTCAATCACTCCACCAAACTGTGACTCGCCAACCATGTTTCAAATGCCAAAGATCTCCTCCTATTCTTCTCAATCGCGACTCGTCCACCTTCCGTGAAATTGAAGAACCAGGCTCCGATACCAATTTGTGCGAGTTTGAGCTTCGATTTCCTTGCGATAAGAGAATGTTTCTTGAGGATTTGAGAAAGAAAGAGATGAAGAAGTAGACTACGAGATGACACAAAACGATTTAACGAGTTCAGGGCACTTCCCCTACATCTCGCCGGAAGGATCTCCGGAATCCACTAGAATCAGCTCAACGAGAGCTCGTCGCCGTGTTCTCTGATACAAAATCTATTCTCCGATCTACAGATCTACTCTATATATCTCTCTCTCTCTCGCTAATCACTCTAACAACCTGAGTGTTAACCATACTAAAAAACTTAAAGAGAGATAAGGCTTTATACTTAGCCTTTTACATCACACGTGACTCTCATGTGCATAATAGGGAACAGATCTAAATCATCTAGAGGCATTCCTACACTTAGCTTAATATGAGAACATAAAATCTTCAAATATCAACATTTGATATTGGAAAACCAAAAAAACACTAAGAGGTGTATTGGATCGAATGCAAGAACCATTAGGTGAGGTCAAATATGTTAAGGTTTAAATGTGTTAGGGTTATTAATTAAATAATCTATTTTGTTTGTGATAAAGTAAAGGTTATGGGCATAAGTGTTATGAAATATTAATGTGTGAATACATTTGACAATTTCTAGTTTGATGAGAGGTCGAACTAGAAATTGATTCTCTATAAATAGAGGGTTATGGTCCCAAAACAACCCTAACAGAAAATCGGAGAGAAAAAAAAAAACAACCCTAACAGAAAAAACAAAAACTCTCTGCATCCCATCATCAGAGAACTAAAATCATTCAGGGTTTGCTTTGGAAGATCCATTCCCTAATTTATTCAGATCTCTAAGCATGGATTCATCAGGTATGCTTCCGCTCTAGTTCTTATTAATCAGAAACTGATATGGATTATGGTTTATAGATTGAATAAATCTAACATGAGGTAGCAGAGCCACCATATTCAGTTTTTGATTGATATTAAGGTTTTATTTCATGAATTTCGGATTTACTATTTTTCCTAAAATAAATTCGAAATTATTCTTAGAATAAAATTTAGATTATTAAATGTGATTTTCTCTAAGGCTAATTTGCATAAAGTATTATGGGATTTTTTTGAAATTCCATTCATGTTAGATATAATTGTATGCATGTCTAAATCTATTATTTTGGCTAAGTTATTATAGAGAAAAACATGTATGAAATTTAAATCTCAAGTTTTATCAATCCGAACTATGGTTTTCTTTCACTCATTTGGTTATAATTTTTTGAAAATGAGGATTAAATTTCGAAAAAAATCCGAGTGATATTTCGGATCTGTAAAACTTTGGGCGGATGTTCACAAAATTTTACGGTTTATGAAGTCGAAACTCACAGGTTGAAGAAAGGGATATTTTAGTAATTATTCTCTACCTCTTTTAAATGAAATGTTAAGTTTCATAGTTAATTTTCGTTTTGGGCTTTAATAGCCACTAAGGTTTTCTTTGGGCTCGGTCCAAAATAAAAAGAAAAAAAAGATTTGGGCCGCGAACCTAGGTGTGATTCGAATGCAGCATTCTTCCCCTTCTCTCTTAAACTACTATGACACGTTAACATTCTTGCATATAAAGCCTCCAGGCCTTTAGTTATATGTCTGTGCAAGATAAAATTCAGTTTTTTAAATCAATAAATAAATTTAATTGTACAAGTTTAATATTAAGAAGTGAATTAATTAAATCAAGATGTTGGCCCAAAGGAAGACCTCAATTGAGGATATTTTTCCATGAAAAATATTAAATGATGTATGTGTGTAAATTTATACGGATATAATTCGGCCCAAATGGAGATTTATATTTGTCCAAATTACATATATACGTGTGTGTATTTTCATGCTAATATTAAATCGGTCCAAAGGAAGGTTTAATATTTTGCCAAAATACATATACACATGTTTATTGTGAACACGTGTCAATTATATGGATTTAAACATGTGAATGATAAATCGGCCCAAAGGAAGATTTATTTTTTATCATCAAATATTGTCAGTGTTTGATCGTTACAATAAAAGTATCGCTAGTAGTTAATATTACTGTCCAAAGACTTGATATTAATGTTACATTTGGTATCTTGGATGGGATATGTACAATTGTTTGATATTTATTATTGATTTTCTTCAGTTAGTGAGTTATTAATTAGGTTTTCTTCTCTCTTTTCAGTAAACGTTGCTACTCTATCTGCCAACTAAGGATCAATTCCAAAACTTACGGGTTCTAACTTTACTGAGTGGAAAAGTAAAGTTAAGATTGTTCTTGGGTGTATGGATCTTGATCTTACGCTGAGGATGGAACAACATGCTTCTCCTACGGATATCAGCACTGCTGAGTATAAGGCTGTCTATGAGAAGTGGGAGCGTTCCAATCGCATTGGTTTGATGATCATTAATGACACCATTCTAGAAACCTTCAGAGGTGGTGAAGAGATCAATGATCTCAAACAGTTCCTTTCCGAGGTGGATTTGCGCTTCGCAAGAAGCGATAAGGCAGAAATAAGCATGCTTTTGCATCGCTTTAGTACGATGAGGTAACACGACAAAGGAAACATAAGGGAGTCCAATTTGGAAATGTCCAGCATTCTTTCAAAGCTCAAGACACTTAAGACTGAGCTTTCGACTGAAGCGCTCATCTTCTTTGTCTTGAAATCTCTTCCTCCTCAGTTCAATCAATTGAAATCTAGTTATAACACACAAAAGGATCAATGGTCTTTTAATGAGCTCATTGCATATTGTGTGTAAGAGGAAGATAGAATGAAGCAAGAAATTACTGAAAGTGCTAATTTGGCTTACACCTCTAAGGGTCAAGGCAAAAGAAGGAAACTCGAGCCTGCTAAGAATGATGAGGCAAAGGGTTCCACCCAAAAGAAACAGGATAAGGTTGAGAATACCTGTTTCTTTTGCAAGAAGGGTGGACACATGAAGAAAGACTGCCAAAAGTATCACGCTTAGCGTGCTAAGAAAGGTATGTTCCTTGCTTTGGTCTGTTCAGAAATGAACTTAGTTGAAGTGCTTAGAAATACTTGATGGTTAGACTCTTCTGCTACTACTAACATGAGTGTTTCACTTCAGGATTGCCTGATCTACCGAAACCCAACTGATGCTTAGAGACGCATTCATGTGGTTAATGGGATTTCGGTGCATGTGGAGGCAGTCGCATATTTTAGATTGTTTTTAGTACTTATTATATTTTGGATTTGAAAGACACTTTGATTGTACCGTCTTTAAGATGAAATTTAGTTTCCGGTCCTTATTTAGACATATCCGATTATTCTTGTCAAACTGGGAACGAAAAAGCTGCTTTGTCTTTAAATTCAGTTTTTATTGGAACCGATAAACTTTTGGATGATCACAATCTTTATATGCTTGACACTTTAAACTCTAATGAGGAAAGTTTAAGTGTTGAATCAAGGGGCACTAAACGTAAGTTTGAAAATGCAAATTCAGGAACTCTGTGGCACAAACGCCTATGTCACATCTCTAGAAATAGAGCTGAGCGACTTGTGTCAAATGGTATATTGAGTTTTGTTGACTTCACTGATAGTGATGTCTGTGTAGATTGCATTAAAGGAAAATAGACCAAACATAAGAAATTAGGTGCATATAGAGCTACGGAAGTCCTTGAGTTGATACATACATATATTTGTGGGCTATTTCCTACTCCATCTTGGAACGATCAACAATACTTCATATCACTCATTGACGATTACTCTAGATATGCATACTTATTTCTTACTCATGAAATAAGTAAACACCTAAGACACCCGATGACTTTCCGGTAGTGTGTAGCATCAATGTCCTTTTCCGTTTTTTCTTCCGACAACTTAAGTCCAACTTCCATTGGTGTTTGTGTTGCGTTACACTCCATCATGCCAGCCTCTACTAATATGCGCGCAGCATACCGACTCTGGCTTAGAGTTACAAACCCCTTTTCTTGAACCACCTCAATACCGAGATAGTATGTCAAGCGACCGAGATCACTCATTTCGAATGTAGAAGACATCTCCTTCCTAAACTCATTTATCATCTTCATACTTGTTCCCGTAACAAATAAGTCGTCTACGTAGACTGCAACAATGAGTAGACTTCCACTTACCTTCTTTCTAAACATCGAAGGTTCTTTTGAACATTTATCAAACTGAAAACTCTTAAGTATTCGATTCAGTTTTTCACTCCAAGCTCTAGGAGCTTGTCTTAAGTCATACAAATTTTTATGGAGTTTTTAGACTTTTTCTTCCTCCCCTTTAATTTCGAAACCTTCTGACTGAGAAATGTAGACTGTTTCCTTTAATTCTCTGTGGAGAAATGTTGTCTTTACATCAAGATGATGTATTTCCCAACCGTTTGCAGCTGCAAGATTGATGAGTAGTTGTATTGTCTCAATTCTGGCCACAGGAGCAAAGACTTCATCAAAATCTATCCCAAATTTCTGTACATAACCCTTTGCAACGAGACGAGCCTTGTGTTTATTCACTGTGCCATCCGAATTTTTCTTCAATTTGAAGACCCATTTTAAACCTATTGGTTTAGCTCCTTTAGTTCCTTTAGGTAAGTCAACAAGAGTCCATGAATTCAGCTTTGTAATTGACCTTATCTCGTCATCACACGCAGACAGCCAAAGCTTTGAAGTCTTAGCTTCAACAAAACTTCTCGGTTCTTCATTTAGGTCTGTGAGCAGCAAACCAATTTCTTCTTCTGCAAGCAAGAGATAATCGTCTAAATATTTTTGTTTAGTGCTCTGCCTCGAAGATCTCCTCACCATCGGCTGCCCTAGACTTTGCGTTTCTCCCACGATATCACCCTGATCATCACTATTAATCGCTGTTCTACCATCTCCAGACTCATTCTCATAGTCATCACAACTTCCGCCATTAGAGCCTTCAAGCTCTGTTTCGCACACAGGGGAAGAAGACGATGGCTCCTGTCTTTGGTTATCAATTCTTTCAACCCGATCGATTCCATAGATACCATTGACTCCAAATGTGATATTGAATCCGTCTTCAAGATTTTCTTCACGCGACTCTTTGTAGTTCCAGCTCCATCCTCTCGACTCATTGAACACTACATATCTGCTCACTGTGACCTTGCGAGTTTTGGGATCCAACAGTCTATAGGCCTTCGATCAAGGCTCATTTCCGAGATGGACCAGTACCCGTGTTTTATCGTCGAGTTTCTTCAAGTTATTTGAGTCTACCTTGGCGTAACTGATGCATCCGAAGACTCGAAGATGGGTCACGTTTGGCTTCTTCGAATAGAACATTTCATATGGTGTTTGATCCTTCAAGGCTCTGGTGGCTACTCGGTTCAAAAGATATGTTGAGTGTCTAATAGCTTCTCCCTATAGAAAATTCAGAATGCTCATACGTTTCATTATACTCCTAGTCATCTCAAGCAACGTCCTGTTACGTCTTTCGACTACGCCATTTTGTTGGGGAGTATAAGGTGTTGTAAGGTGTCTCTTAATTCACACCTTATTGCAGAACGAATTGAACTCACAGGAAAAAAAACTCTCCTCCTTTATCGGTTCTTAAAGTTTGGATCAAACAATCGGACTCCCGTTCTGCTATACTCTTGAAGGTTTTGAATTTATCGAAAGCATCACTTTTCTCTTTTAGTAGAATGGTCCACATGTATCTTGTGTGATCGTCAATGAGAACGAACACATATCTACTTCCTCCAGTTGTGCTTAGGCTTATCGACCCGAAGCACAACTCACCGTGTATGAGTTCTAGTTTCTTTGAGGCTCTAAATTGTACAGTTTGTGGAAACACACGCCGTGATTGTTTTGCCTTCAAACATGAGCCACATATCTCGTGCTCAGCAGTGAAGCGTGTAACCCCAATCACAAGCTCTCTTTACACCATTGTCTTTATCGTTTCCCTTATTTACGTGAACGAGACGAGCGTGCCACATATTGGAGTTACTTGCTATTGTAGCTGAAAGACACACGGGCTCCTTTAAGTCCATACGCACCTTGTACAACCTGTTGCGTGACCTCAATGCTTTAGCAATAAGATTACAATTTTTTCATGCATAGTTAAGTGATCACTTCTCATTCTTATATCACTTTCATCCTCTGTAGCATGTCCAAGGCTGATGATATTACTCTTTAAATCAGGAATGTAATAGACATCTGTCATGATACGAAGCTCACCATTCTTGTCTATGAACTCAACAGCTCCTTTACCTTTGATGTTCATTCTAGACTCATCTCCAAATCTAACCTTTCCGGTGATGGTTTTATCGAGATCACGAAAGTATCTTAGATCTCCGCTCATATGATTTGAAGCTCTATTATCGAGATAATATAGATGGTAAACACCATTGTTCTCTTCATATTTGCTTGGGACAACCTTTTCTTCATTTAAAAACACGACTTCGTGTATCATCAATTCTTCAGCCTCTTGTGTTTCATCATTCCCGACTTCTTGAGCTTCTTGGAGATTAAGTAATTGGTCTGGGCAATCCGATGCGTAATGTCCTAATTTATCGCAACGGTAACATGTGATCTTGGAAACACCGCTCGTTCCATAAGATCTCCCGCGGCCTTTTCCACAAAATAGCCTCTTCCGCGGCCACGACTCCAATTGTCTATGTTTGAGTCACGATTTTGTGATGTGCCAAATTTTTGAGTGCCTGCATATAACAACTTGCTTTGCTCATCATTCCCGTCATCTTCTTCTTTTGAAATCCTCTCTTCGTATACTTTGAGGCATCCTACAATATCCTGAAACCGCGTATCTTTTAAGTCCAATACTTGTTCTAGTGCAGCAACAATGTGAATGTATTTTTTTCACGGTAGGCTCTTGAGGAACTTCTTTACCAATTTTGACTCATCTATCTCCTC
>OVAN01005378.1:0-23630 GCA_900406275.1 Anastatica hierochuntica | reverse complement strand
AACCGACGGTTTAAATACGGTTACGGTTGACTAACGGTTACGGTTAAAAATCACGTTTAACCATAACTAATATATTTTTACGGTTGAAGGTTACGGTTGTAACCGTTTCATACGGTTACGGTTTGGTTACGATTTGAAAACGTAACAGTTACGGTCCAAAATACGGTTACGGTTAGGTTTTGGTCATGCCTAATCCAACCTAATATCACAAAAATCTGATGCTAGACCATTAAGACCCGAGTTTGAGAAAAAAATCAGAATGATGATTACCTTCAACTCCATCTGTTAATAAAGTTTCTGTCTCTTCCTCATTGACCATAGTAGACTCTTCGAAAGTCTCGTCCTCAATAGCCTGAGTGTCGCCATTCAAAACCGCTAAACCAAGATCCGCATCCAGCTCTTGCTGCAGCTCATTAACATCAACTTCTGCTTCTGATATGGCCAAGCCGTCAGTAGCTTCTCCCAAAGTCTCCTCATTGATCATTTCCCCATCCTCCACAAGAAGGTCATCATCATCCATAAGAGTCTCTTTCACCTCAGCCGCAATAGTCCCCTCAGCCCCATCAACAGCCAACTCAATACCCTTACATTTGTCGAGAGTAGGAAAAGCTTGTGATGACATCCCCGAGGAGTCACCCTTGTTCTGATCAGAACTTGTTCCCGAAGAGTACAATGGCTTTGGCCACGTTATCTGATAACCACCTCCTTCCCACGGGTAATCTTAGTACCAGCCTGATAATTGCCATGATGCCCTTTCGACTGGACCTGACGATAATCACCATTGATTGTGTCTCTCCTCATTTCAGCGTACGATTCCCTGTTACCTCCTTTCACTGACACAAGATCCTTGCGCTTACCATCCCGACCAAGGTCATTCTGATCCAAGCTATCCAACATCTCCATGTCTAGCGCTCTTTTAACTGGTAGCCGCCTCTAGCCATCACGATCAGCTCGTGTCCTCAAAGTAGATCCCTCTGTTGAAAGTGCCACTCCTTTTTCCTAATGTTGTCGAGGTGCATCCAATTCCGGACATACCAATACATCATGTGTTGAGTCCTTATCTAGTTAGAAATAAAATTTCTCATATTGAAAGTTTTATTAGACCTTAAATAATATACAGATAATATAGGTTAATTCACTCATTCAAGGGTTTTGATTTGAAAACTCATGAAACTTAACAGATTTTTCTTTATTTATTTAAATATTTTTTTTTATTTTTGAAAAGCATAAAATAAAAAGCAAAATTCAAAATCTAAAAACGAAAAACCATGAGACAACCATGGCCACAATAAAACAGCACTTAAATATAAAAATATATTTAAAACATCAGTAAAACGGAGGTGTTATGAACCATTTAGTGGCTGTCATAACCAATAGCCCATTGGGCTTGGCGCAAGCCCACTTTAGTTATAGGTCCATTAGTGCTTTGACTTGGTGACCAAGTTACTTTGTATTTATCCATATGTTTATCTTTTTATTAGATTTCCTAGTTTGACTTGTATTTGTACTTCCCTATATAAGGGCTTTTTCTTTCATTAATAAAGTTACAACTTTCCCATTAGTTTCTTAACAGGAGGGAGTCTCTCGGATTTTTAATGCACCAAATTTTATATTGGTTTGTTTATAGAATAGAAAACGTACATTCATCTTTGACTGAGATTGCATTTATACATAGTTCTATAGAGAGGCTACTAGGTTATGTAAAATTACAAGCAACTCCTTTACATATATGAACTTTCCTAAATACGCCCCGTCAAGACGGAGATACCGGTGTAACTCCGATCTTGGAACATGCAAGTAGATGTCGTTGTCTTGTGAGTGGTTTCGTTAGTGCATCCGCGAGCTGATCATGGGTGGAAACATGTGAAACACGTAACTGACCACTCTGTATCTGATTCGCGCAAAGGTAAGTGGCATCGACGTTGTCACAATAAATCACTGAGGGTGCCAGAATGGGAATACCTAGTTCTCGAAGAAGAGAACACAAGCACCGGACTTCTGCGGTCGTATTGGCGACTGCTCTATACTCGGCTTCCGTCGATGAGCGTGCAACTCCATTTTGTTTACGTGAAGACCATGATATCGGATTTCCACCAAGATAAAGGATGTAGCCATTTGTGGAGACAAAATCATGAGTGTCCCCTATCCAATCTGCATTGGAGAATCCATGAAACGTGAGCGGTGAAGCAGAGCGCAAGAATATACCGTGAGTTGGAGTGCCGACCAGGTAACGAAGGATTCGTTTAGCGGCTTGCCAGTGGTCCGTTGTAGGCAAATGCATGAACTGCGAGAGACGATTCACGGCGTAGGAGATATCGGGTCTCGTGAAAGCAAGGTATTGGAGGCTTCCCACTACGGACCTGAATTGTTTCACATCTGGTAAGGGAGTGCTGCTGGTAAGAGTTAGCTTAGGAGTAGTCTGCATCGGAGTGGAGACTAGCTTTGCGTCCGTCATATTCGTCTTGGCTAGAAGATCCAGAATATACTTACGCTGCATTAGGTGAAAACCAGCTGGTGTTCGGGTAGCTTCGATGCCGAGAAAGTAATGAAGATTTGTTGGGCTTTTGATGGAGAAGCGATCCGCAAGTGAAGTGAGCACGTTGTTGATATGGTGAGGATTGCTTCCTGTAACCAAGATATCGTCAACGTATACCAACACATATGTGAAAGACTGACCAGATTGGTGAATAAAGAGTGAGGAATCAGCAAAAGAATTGGCGAAACCAATGGCCAGAAGATGGTCTTTAAGTGCGGTATACCACGCCCTCGAGGCTTGTTTGAGACCGTAGATTTGTTTACGATGGCGACACACGTGTGTAGGACGATCTTGATCGATGAACTCGGGTGGTTGAGTCATGTATACTTCTTCGAGCAGCTCACCTTGGAGGAACGCATTGTTGACATTAAGTTGCTTTATAGGCCAAGACTTGTTGACCGCAACATCGAGAACCAGCCCTATGGATGTTGTCTTGATGACCGGACTGAAAGTTTCTTAGTAGTCAACACCGTACTGTTGGTTGAAGCCCCGTGCAACAAGGCGAGCTTTATATCGATCAATGTCTCAATTAGCTTTGTATTTTATGGTGAAAATCCACTTACAGTCTACCAGATTTTGTGACGGATGAGAAGGCACGAGATCCCACGTATGAAGGTGAATTTGAGCATCATATTCCTTGGACATTGCACCACGCCATCGCTTGTCTTTGAGAGCTTGTGTGATGGTTTTTGGTCTGGCATCGGAAAGTTGGGAGAGAGCAACGGTAAGGGTCAATTTGCGGTTGGGTTTTGTGATATTGTTTTTGGCTCGGGTGGTCATGGGATGGTTGTTTTGTGGTGAGCGAGGATTAGGATTATTTATGGTAGGTTGTTGTTGGTCGGCGATGGAGGATGGAGACTGGTGTGTTTGGTTTTGGTTTGTAGAAGACGATGAATTAAGTTGTGGGAAGAGATTTTGGTTTGTTGGGTTTAATGTGGTTTGAAGTTGGGTTGGGACTGGATTTGATAAGTGGGCTGGTTGTTGGGTTAAAGGAGATTGTGTTTGTGTTTGGTTTGGCTGGGCCTGGGATGGAGGCCCACTTTCAGGTGGAGCAATGGGCTCAGAGTTATGTGAGGGAGAAGAAGAACGAGATGGAGAGGTAGAAGACGATACCTGGGCAATCGATGACGTGTCTGGTTGCAGCGGTGGTGACGGAGGGTGAGGGACCTGACACGGGGGTTGCTCCGGCGAAGGCGGCGGCGGTGCGACGGTGACGGGTATCGGCTCAATCGAAACACAATCAGCATCGGTGTGAAGATCATATCGGGTTTGTCTCGATGGAGAAGAGAGCTTGAACGGAAACTTTGATTCATCAAATTGAACGTGGCAGCTGGCGTAGACTCGACCAGTTGAAAGATTGAGGCAGTAGTAGGCGTTCTACGTGGTTGAGTAACCCATGAAGACACACGGGAAGGACCGATCGTCAAGCTTGTGTTGAGCATATGGGCGGAGCCACGGGTAACACTGACAACCGAACACACAAAGTCTGTCATAGTTCGGAGCTGCACCAAAGAGTTTCTGGTACGGTGTGTCATTTTGCAGAACTGCCGTCGGGAGACGGTTGATGAGGTAAATGGCAGTGGCGAATGCATAAGGCCAATACTCTTTTGGCATGGAAGCGTGAGATAACAACGTAAGACCGTTTTCAACTACATGCCGATGTTTTCGCTCCGACACACCATTGTGTTCGGTTGTGTGTGGTGGAGATGTGAGATGAGAGATCCCGTGAGCTGTGAGATATGGTCGAAGAGCTAAATATTCACCTCCGTTGTCAGAGAATAACGTTCCGATGCGAGTTTGGAACCGGTTTTCGACAAGTTCTTTGAAGGCTGTGAAGAGTTCCTTGACCTCTGATTTGCGTTTCATCGGATATAACCAAGTGTATCGCGTATGGTGATCGACAATGATGAGGTAATATTTGTATTGATCATGAGAAAGAATAGGCGAGGTCCAAACATCCGAGAATAAGAGTTCGAGTGGGCGATTGGAAGTAAGACTTGTTTGAGCAAATGGAAGTTTATTGGTTTTATTAAGTAGACAATCTGAGCAAGGGGACATTGTTTTAGAAGTATGAGTAACGGGAAGAGAGAATTGTGAAAAAGCATATTGTAAAATAGTTGATGAAGGATGGCCAAGACGAGAATGCCAATCGGAAAGTGTTGTCTTAGATTTTGAAGCGGTCAACATGGTTGTGGGTTGTAACAGAGTCTTCGCCCATTCATATAATTTGTGTTTAGCATTGCCGCGGAGCAACGGGTCCCCCGTGATCAAGTCCTTCACCTGAAAAGAAGACAGAAAGAATTCGACGGAGACATTGTTAGTGTTACACAACTTGTAGACAAAGACGAGATTCTTATCAGCCTTTGGAACACATAGAACATTATTGAGATTCAAGTTTCGAGAGGTTGAAGGTAAGGAGATAGAACCGGTGTGAGTGATCGGAAGAGTAGACCCGTCTGCGATAATGACATCTTCATTGCCAGGATGCGGTTGGTGATAGGAGAAATTGCTCAAATCGAAAGTGAGATGGTGAGTCGCCCCACTGTCGACCAGCCATGTATTCGCCGTATACGGTGTCGCAACAGCGAGATTAGTTCGAGGCTGCCACGAACCGATCATAGGAGAGGAAGCAGTTTGTTGAAAGACTTGTAGCTGAGGACACCGTTTCGCACTATGTCCCTGCACACCACAAATTTGACATTTTCCGAGGTAAGGTCTTGGTGCGCGAGGTTCATACAGATTGTTTTGCTGTGGAGACCAATTGGTCTGTTGATTATTGCGGTGAGGATTGGGACTGTTGTGATAGCGGGGACGAAACTGTTGATACCCATTGTGATGTGGACGAGTCTGAGCCATATTTGCAGAAGCAGGAAGTGAGAGAGGAGTCACGGCAGCAATGTTTTGGAGTTTAGCCTCATGGTTCAGGAGCTTTTCATGAAGCTCAGAGATTGTCAGAGGGGTTTCACGTCCTTCAATCTGTTCTACAACAACTTTGTATGTTTCTGGTAAGCCATCGAGAATCAAATCAATTTGATCCTCATGATCAAGTGGTTTACCCAGAATAGCCAATTGATCAAGACGAGTAATCAGCCCCTATAAATAGATATCAATGGTTTTGTCATCTTTGCGCCAATTTTTGAGTTGTGCTTTTAGTTGTTTGATGTGTCCCCTGGTTGGCTTGGCATAGGTTGAGGACAAAGTGCTCCAGACATCATGAGTTGTGACGGCTCGCGAGACAAGAGGCTGGATCGCTGCAGAGAGAGCCCTAATCAATGCGCTATATATAAGCCTATCTTGGCGTGTCCATAGTATATATGTAGGATTTGGTGTGGGATCTGTGGGAGATATGACTGGTGTAGGAACAGATGCATATCCATCTAAATGACCCGCAAGTCCATATCCATCTAATAAAGCGTGAACTTGGAGACTCCACATAAGGTAATTGGTGGATGTGAGTTTTGAGATATTGGTCATGTTGATGGTAAGAATGGTTTGAGCATTGGGGGTATTGTTAATCGTGTCTGTGATTTGAACAGAGGAGGGTGTAGCCATTTTTGTGTGAAGAGAAATGAAAAGGGAGGCTGGAAAAAAAATTTTGAATTTTAGATCTAGGTTTCTATGGCTCTGATACCATATAGAATAGAAAACGTACATTCATCTTTGACTGAGGTTACATTTATACATAGTTCTATAAAAAAGCTACTAGGTTATGTACAATTACAAGCAACTCCTTTACATATATGAACTTTCCTTAATATTGTTAAGGTATTTGCACAAATGCTCTGTTTACCGACAGAAATATTGGACAACAACTGATTTAAACCAATATTCCCTGTATCCGTTTTGGTCAAGATCTTGAACAGTTTGTCACCCTCAGACTAATTTCTTGCTTACTGACGCTTGGTTGGGTTATAGAACTTAAATTCATCGTTTATTTGCTCACAAGTATATCCGTCTGTTGTCTATAAAACGGAGGAATGGATTAAATCAAGGATAGATGAAACAAGCGTCTGTTGTCTATGAAACAGAGGAATGGACTAAATCAAGGACAGATGAAACAACAAAGACAACAAAAGTAAGTATCCGCATCTTCAGAATCAGAACAACACCTCAATATTGAAGGTCCCAAACAACGACGTTGGCATTTTCTGCAAGGCGGTCGAGTGCTATTTTCACTAAGAAACACTTGACATTTGGAGTGTTTTGTGTTGAAACCGGACTTATCTATAGCTGTTGGGTTGAAAAAGACATCTGCTCTCAAGTTTCTCAAATCTCCTCCTGTTGCACATTTTGTATGAACCACTGTTCCACAATAGGTGGAACACTGGTAAAAATTCTTAAGAGGATCTATTGGTGTTTCGCAGCAGTCGCACCAGTAATTTTGTGGTAGGTTTTCAGCCGATATTCCCTCGGCCTTTCCACCGTGGTTGAGGGAAAGGGGATGAGCATCGTCTTCGTAAAGCAAATTAGTAGGTAAATTGGCACAGGCGAAGCACAAGGCGAATTCACAATATGAACAACTTAGCAGAGTCTGTTTCATTTCTTCGCAAACTGAACAGGTTTTGGAGTCAAAGCTCAAATAAAGAGGATGTTCATGAGCTCCACTGCGAAACAGTTCGCCGGCTGAGACGCATTTTGAATCGACATCAAATTCGCACTTGGAACAAGAGTATCTGAAACCGTTGGAAACGTGATCACAGCAAGCACACTTGAAAATTTTACCGTCGATTCTGTAGAAAAGAGTAAGTGTGTGTTGATGGATGGGGCTCCAGATTGCCAGAGGAAGATTAGCACATGTCTCATGGAGAATAAATCCACAGTTGACTTCAACACATTTGTAAAAAGGGTCGGGATAGACATGAAGATTGCATGCATAACAGCGTGCTTTCTTGTCATTACCATTGGTGATGCGTCTAAGCTCATGGTCCTCATGTCTAAAATGTCTTACTTTTTCATGGCTCGTCTTGATGAACGGCTGAACCGACAGTGTTTTCTCTTCGGGCACTCCTTCAAGTTCCACCCCATCCCACAAATATTTCGCTATTGCGCATCTTGAATGAACAGCAAAGTTAGGATCTTCCAGAGATGAATAAGCCCCGTATCTACCGTCAATGCTTTTGTGACAAACTCCACAGCTCAACTTCTTTTCCGAGCCAAGGGAGAAAGTGTGTGCGATGCGGTGCAGATGGCGGTTGATGCGTATAACACGGGGAAGGTCGATGCACTTTATGTGAATCATGAAACCGCAAGGTAGACATACATACGAAAAGGCGGCTTCCACTTTTAACCCACAGGCACTGCAGGTGAAAGAGACTTCTCTGCGGAAGAGCGTGAGGGTATGCTCATGGATCCTCGGTCGGTTAACAACATCAAGGGGCGGTGGACTTGTTATGCAATCACTATGCACACGGAAATCTCCACATGTGCTGCAATGGTAACATTCTTCTTTCTCCATTATTAGCTCTCCACATGACACACATAGCACATCAGACTCATTCATGAGGTTTTGGAGAGGATGATCTGGGTGACAAGGGCATCCGACTTCCATTGGATTGGTTTTTGGCTATAACTTTTTTCTTCTTCTTTGTATGATCGATGAATTCATCCAGGGTCTGACTTTAAAAGAAAATGCAATCATTAAAAAAAAAAAACAAATTATAACATACTAATTGTTAATACATCGGGAAGGTGACCCAACGAAATTATTTGCATTTATAAATAGATTAGAATTCGCATGAAATGCGGAACAAAGTAAAATTATTACATTAAAATTGATAATCATTAATTACGGGTAAGAGATTCTACGCATTAAAATTCAAGTTATTTATCAAAAAAAAAAAAATTCAAGTTTAGTTATTTATATATTATTAGATAAGGATTCCCGAGAATCGCGACTAAAAATAAAGTATTCAATGGGTACAAATAACAATACACACAATCATAGTTCGCATAAGTAGGATGTCAAAAAAAGAAGGTTAGCTTTTTTTTTTTTTTTTCCGCTGAAACCCTTTTCATCAAAAAAAAAAGGGTTAGTATAAGTAGATTCTAAATAAAAATCTATTTTCAAATAACCTGCATAATTATGGTCTGTGTAAATAAATCCTAGTTTAAAATCTACATTTAGGGAATATATTGAAATGAGCATTTGATGGGATTTGATTTTTAATGAGTTTTTAAAAGATTTTGATGATTTTGGGGAGTAGTTGTGATTTTTTTAGAAATCTTCTGCAATTCCACTTAAAACCATGTGATTTGATGTGATTTGAGTCTTTGTATTTTTAACAAAGAAATTCCACTGAAACACCTTAAATCACTTAAAATCCAGTACTTAAAATATTTCCAATAACAGTGGATTTGAAGATACATTTTAAAATCATCATTTCAGTAACAATGAATTTTATAAGAATTTTTAAAAATTTTATTTCAATAACATGGAATTTCATATTTTAATACAAATCACCCCAAATCACTGTTTGAATACACCCCTTTTAGTTTATTCATCAATTGTATTTTGTAATGCAAGTAAAAAATTTTAAATTGATTTAGATTACCAAAAATTATAAGAAATCATATTTCTAAATGAAGAGAGTGTTCTTCGATAAATTATATATTTCATATTAGATTAAAATGAAATATTTTAGTTATATAACTACTATTTTAAAATAAAGTAATGTGTTTCTTTTTTTTTTTTGGTCACGAAAATTCCAAATTTTATTAAACCTCATAAACAGAGGTAACCTGAGCACAAAGAGCTCGCTTCGAAAGCGAATCAGCTAAAGTATTCGCTGTGCGCGAAACAAAAGAAATCTCAAAAGTGGAAAAACCAGAAATAAGTGTCCGAAGATCGAACAGAAGACCAAGGATGTCAATATGGTCTTCACTCCGGTTGATCAGATTGACCAACACCTGGAAATCAGAATGCAAATGCACCTCAGAAATCCCTAACACTACCGCTTGCTGCAGGGCCGCTGTGACCGCCAACGCTTCTGCCGCCAGAATCGAGGGAACGTCCTTCCTGAATGAACAGTACTTGGCCAGGATAGAATCATTCGGAGAGTAGAAGACCCACCCAAAACCTCCATACTTAGTCTCCATCCTCCAAGAAACATCCACCCAGCAACTAAACGCAGGAGACGATACCAGGGGTGGTATTCCCACCCTAGTTCGGCCCACTGGAAGCTGACTGGTATCCAGTAATGTGTTTCTATATTTTGTTATTTTATTTTCTTTAAGAAATAAATAACTAATAATAGAAAAACTTATATTGCTTTCTAATTCTACATTAACACATGTTACGATTTAAATAAAAATTAACACGTATTGAAATCCAGTGAATTACAATTTTACTTACGTGTCGCGTTCACGTCGAACGCGTTCAACTTTATATAATAAGATGTTTTGAATCACAATTAAGAAAATTCAAAATTGACCAAGTTACCTAAAAAACACCAAAAAACAATCTTCTAAATGAACAAAAAGTAGTTTCAAATTTCATATTAGGTTGAATTTAATTGAATATACAATCTTTTATGTAAAAAGTTATCTTTTCAGTCGGAATGGTTCCTACATATGTTTGACAATTTTTTATTGTGAATCCAGTTTCTCAAAATTCATGTGTAAATTTTAAGACTTCAAAATCAACTTTATATATTATGTGACGGTTTGTGCTGTGCATAAACATGATTTATTTTTTCATCCTTCAAACGTATATGTTAACTTAATAACTAGACTCTATCTTCAAATTATCTACATTTCAAGTAATTGCATTGTGTTTTTCTTGTCAAAAGGATTCGTGGTTTTTCCCAATTTTTTTATGTGCTGTTTATCAGGTTATATGACTTTATTTTCTAGGAATTAGCTTTCATTTCAATAGAATATTTCTTTTCTTGCAGTTTTGTGTAACATCTGACTTGGTAGACCGAGGTTAATTTTTCTGGTACAGCTAAAACCGCTTTGTAAACCACTAACAAGAACTTTAACCGTCACTTTTACCTTTCCTAACCTGACAGAACAACATAGAAAGAAGAAGGAGAAAAGAGAGGAGTGAGTGAATTTTCAAACAAGTCACTCAGTGAAAACGCAACTAACTCCACGTTGCGCAAATGTCGGTCCAAACAATAATATCTAGCGTACCGAGAAAGCAACATACTAACATGCCTCAATTCATAATCAAATCCATCACATTCACATTCACAATCCAGTCCCAATTTACGCCATTCAAGCGTTGTCTTATCTATTTCTAACAATTTTGAAATATCTTCCAACGTTGCCTTCTCGTCTTCTCCTATCAAAACTATCCAGTATGAATCCTTTTTTCGTTTCCTCAGGGGCTCATATTCTGGGTCATATCCATCGGGGAAATTCCCACAGGGCAAGCCTGTTACAATATCATACTCCCTCAGAGAAAACCTCATAGGTTGTCCACCAAACACTGTCCACAATTTATACCTTTCTTTTTGGTTATTAGCTGCCTACATAATAGAGCATGTAATAGCTTGCAAGACATAGAACATCGGTTAAGCGGTATATCAAAAAGCTTTCCAAAACACGACTTCCTCAGGGTTTCAAACGCTTTTGTATCTTTTAGCGCTTCTTTTTATCACCGAAAGAGTGTCGATTTTTGAGTAAACATTTAGCCTCCAATCAGGGTATTTGTCGGTGGTGAACAACCGCTCCGGCAAACCCAAATCCCGCCAAGGAAATATTTCCGATTCAGATTCCAGTCAAACAAATGAGCCTAAATAACATCTGACTAATTCATTACACTATATTCCATAGCCGCCAAGGAACTCTGCCACTTCACCGATTAAAAAAAGGCCTCACCGGAACAACCTAAATGCTTAACAACGCCTCGCCGGAAAAACGGCTACCACCACACACTGCCGGAATCCACCAGAATCCTCCACCGCTGAAAAAATACAACAACGCTTATCCAAATCAGACCATCGGATTCCTCCGACAACCTTCTGTCGACCGTCGTTTAGGGTTTCACCTTAGTAAAAGATACGATACAGTAAAAAATTGAGGAAAAGAAATGAAATTATGCTCCCGATCAATTGAGTTACTCACGAAAAAAATATCAAACTAAAGTAGATTTTAATTATTGCACCTATGACATCAGTAACTCATTTGGTTAGTCCGCCCTGTTACACAATCACAAGGTCATTTTCGTCAAACCACTCGAAAAAGTATCTAGGTGTAGAAAAATATATGTTTTGGGAATTAAGTTATAAAAAAATATCTGTTTTGGTAATTTACTCTTTATTTGTTTTGGGGTTTTCTTAGTTCTATAGAGACCATGACTTTACTCGAGGATCCAAAATCCTTAAAACATGTATCATGAATCTAATTTTATTATCGTTAATGTTGAAGCTTTCCCCAATAGAAATGGAGGTACGAAGCCTACTGTATTTGCTAACTACTTTCGGTCTGAAAGTTACATGATCACTTTCGAAGTGGAGGAAAAAAGTGAGCATTTTTTCCTAAGGGAAAAAAATTAGAGTACTAAACTTTCTTTATTACGAACAATATACTACGAACAACCAACTAACATCATCACCCTTCTTCTGGTAACATTTTTGCAAAGACGTACCTCTATAGTGTTTGTTTTATTGCTCGTTATTTGCTGTTTTGGCTTCTGACCATTCATATTTGATATATTAAGACTTGATGTCTTTTTCTTTTTTTAGAGTTACAGAAACGAGTCCAGAAAGGACTTAGTCCCATGAATGTTGTTGTGAGGCATTGCGACAAGATCCGTCTGTTACCTTGTAAAGATGCTAAAGACGGTAATTTGTTTTAATTAGATGACAAAAAAATCATGGTCTTTCTGAATTTCACGTCTGCCATTTATTGATGGGTTTGTGTTTGCAGGAAGAGATCTTTGATGAAACAGATCATCAAAAATTTGTTTCCATAGACAGTTGAGTTTAAGCTTAAAACAAAAATGAAGACTATAAGCTCTAATAGTAATTTTGAAAGGTACCAAAACATATTTAAAAAGTTTCTAAAAGTTGTTGAATTTAAAATAATAACTGAAAAAGTTAAAGTATTTTTATGCAATTTTTTTTACCTAACACAATTGTAATTTTAAATGTGAAAAATGACAAAGGCAAATTATAATCTTTATGTTGCTTTGCGTTTAAATGTATTAGATGATGAGCATTGACACTCCAAAAACTTTTAAGCATTAATTTATATATTCTGAGATTGTTTGGAATTTTAAAAACAAAACCAATTTATATATTTAAGAAATAATTTAGTTTGATGTAATTATATATATTACTATTTTTAATAAATAAAAATAATTTACCAAATTTTTAACGACGTTACTTTAAAAATTGTTAGATAGCTAAATATGTATGATATAAAATGAACAAAGAAAATGGTTGTTTACTATTATGGAAAACGAAAATAGTTGATCTATTATTATAAGCATATGAGAAAATGATTAAATTGGTAATAGAATTAAGTTTGTGAAATTTAACTGAAATTATGGCTATTTAAACTTAACTCTATCTCTTTCAAAAAATTAAAAAAAATTATATCTTATATATTAAGTACAAAGTCAGTTTGCACCGGATTAAAAGTTTGCAGTGGTTAAATACAATGATACCTTTAATGAACCTTAAAAAAATATTTTGCAAATACAAAAGATTAATTTCTTATTATTATTAAAAATAAGAAAAATTATGTTATTTTTAAATAAAAAGTATCCTAAGAGTTATCCATATTATTTTAATAATAATTAAAATAGAAAACATAAATAACGACCAATTATGTTTTTCAAAAAGTTAACATTAATTTAAAAATACAAGTTCAAAAAATATTATATTTATAAATATGTGTAATTGATTCTTATTTTTTTTTAAAATTTTATTTTTTATAAAAATAAAAAATTAGAAATTCTTATTTATAAAACTCATAAATACTAACAATAAAAATTTTGAAAACATCATATTAAGTGTTTTTGTAAAAAAAACTAGAATTTAAATCATAAATCAAATTAAAAAATATTAATTTTAGATCATAATTTCTAGCGGGGTCAAATTTTAAAACATCTTAATGATTCTCATCATCTGAAAAGAATTATTAAGATCATAGTTAATCAAATATAAATGATTTAGGATTTATGTTATCAAGATCATATATTCTTGCGGGGTCGAATGCCAAAATTTTTAAATAATTTTAAGTTTCTAGCGGGGTGCATATACATCAAAAAATATAATATATGTATAAAATTTTTATGTCCATACATCTATATAAAAATTAATGAAATATTATATTTAAATTTTTAAATCTAAAGATGTTAATATATTTCTCATGCCCGCATACATGCGGACCAATCAACTAGTATATATATAGAACATAGCAGCGTTTCTCACCCCCAAAAACTAAAAAAATAATGAGACAAATAGAAATTAAATAACGTTAAACCACATTTTTCATTACGCACTATGTTTAACAATTACATAAATAAAAGGACAATTCTCATATTTAGCACTAAATTACGTTTTTTGGCCAAATCTAGCACACATGACCTAATTTTCTAGGTCTAATATTTTTAAGAAATTATCTGAAACTTTAGATATTCTTCTTAAATATTAGGAAAGTATTTCTGAAACTATAGATATGCTTCCTAATTTTAGAAACTTTGACATTGGTTCATGAGAAGTTTCCTAATTATTAGAATTTTAAGAAAGTCTTCCTAAAAATAGTCATTGTCTTAATGAAAAATGTTTGAGGTGGAAAAATTCAAGTGCATATGCTAGATGTGGGAGAGAAACAAAAAAGCATGCTATTTAAGGGAATTTCTCTAAATAAAATATAACAACAAAATAAAATAAGAAATAAAAAAATATAAAAGTGCATGACAATAAACTAACACAATATTAAAAAATGTTCAATCTATACTTCAAAAGCCCGGCATAGCGGTATCCCATAGTTTTAATAGAAAATCTTTTAATAAAGGGAAAAAATTAGACTAACACTCAAAAAGGCATAAATAATTAGAATAACATCATAAAATATTAGAGTTATTTGAGTTTTTTTAATATTCATAGTACCCTTCCAGCAACTTGTTAAAAAACAATATTACTAAAATGTCATTAATGAGGTTTTTAATTTTTTTTTTGTTTTTTCAATTAAAGTGAAAAATAAAACATGAAAGGTTTATTGGTAAATTGCCAAAAAATTAGAGTTAATTTAGTAAAGGGTTGTTATACTAGTAATTTTTAAATTTTTTAGAGTTATTCTAAATAATTTTTTTTTGATAAAGTAATAAGATGAATGGTAATAGACAAAAGACGAAAGAAGTCTTAAAAGAAATCAAGTCCCTAAGGCCATGTTTATCCGAGTTTCTTAACCCGGTTCTTAGATAATTTTTTTTAATTAAAAAAAACATGTTAAGAACCGTTTCTTATGGCTCTTAACTAAGAGCCGGTTCTAGGCCGGTTCTTCGTCTTTTTTTTTTCTTTCGTGTCTTCTATTTCATTTTCGGGTCGGTTCCGGTTTAGTTTATCGGTTTTTTTTGTTTTTTTGGTTTCTTTTTTTTTATTTTTTATGATTTTCCGGGTTTCGGATCCGTTTCGGATCCGTTTAAAGTTTCAAGAACTAACCCGAAGATCCGAATCCCCAGACTTTTTTTGGTCAGAACTACTTCATTTCCGGATCGGTTCCGGTTCGGTTTTTCGGATTTTTTTGTTTTCCCGGTTTATTTTTTAATTTTTTTTTATGATTTTTCGGATTTCAGATACGTTTCGAATCCGTTTAAAATTTCAAAAACTGATTATTAAGAACCCATTTGAGATTCTTGCAATAATAACAAAAATTGCTAAGAACCCATTAAAAGTTCTTAGCATTTTTTTTTATTAATTAAAAGATGGAAGGTTGGGGACAATTTTCCTTCAAAACAAAAAAAACAATTTGCTGTAAAATCAATAATGTAAATAGTAAGAGAGAGACAACCAGAAAGCGATCTAATCTAGGAGGGCAATAGTGGGTGTTCGCTTCACCAAGGTTTGTCACTTCCTCCGACGATGCCTGTTGACTTCAATCTTCTTCCTCATGATTCTATTGGTTTATCTTTAGTTTCTTTCATCAGTTCTCTCATTATAAGATGTTTACTTTTCGATTCACTATGATATTTCTTGTTTGACTTTGCTGATTTCTATGCTTTTACCAGCAATGGCTCTCCATCTTGTTAGTAAGTGCAAAATTGGAGACGAAGCTGGCGAAAAAATTTTAAATTTTTTAAAGAGGGATGATGTCTCGAAGAAGGTCATACTTTTTGGTGAATCTGGAATTGGTAAGACATGGATGGCTCGCAAGATATGTGAGCTTGGCTCATTCTACATCGTCTTCTGGTTGAATCTAAACAAAGGGTTTGATGATGACATGTCCCTTTACGAGGACATAGCTTTCCAGCTATCCATATTTCTTGAGGATGAAGATAGCGAAGATGATGATGATAGCGACGAGGATCATAGTGAAGATGAAGAGGAGCGGAAAAACCTAGACTTGATGAGGCTTAAAGATAAAATACAAAAGAAACTCGGTAAAAAGATGCTTAAGCGTAGAGGGATCCTGCTGGTTTTGGATGATGCAGGAAGTGTGACCAGCGAAGAAAAAGTGATAAAAGATTTGTACCTTGCAGAGTTTTTAGCACATTCCGGACCTCTAAAGATTCTCCTCACGAAAAGAAAAAGAGAAGAAGACTCTATAGAGAAGACGCATCTCCTTGCCACGGATGCGTCAAATGTTCAATCTGATTATGGGGAGATTGAGCCAAATGTTCACGAAATCAAGCCTCTAGATGAGTACGTTGATAGTAAGATCAAGTCCCATGCCACAAATGAGTTACCTGACTTCCATGCCATCGAGATTTTACGGGAAAACTTTACGGATGATTATTTGATGAGTCTATTCGAGTCTCTGATCCAAGATGGATTACTTGAGTCCCTTGAGAAGGCTTGGAGGAGAAACAGTAGAGACTTGAAACAGCTTATCGTGAAGATGAGCATGCATTTGCCAGCTGCAGTCGTTGTGCTTGCCAAGTCTCTAAGATGCATTGCCTCGGAGCTCCCGCTACGCCTTTCGCCAAGGCAGGAGGAGCTTTTTAACCGAGCATTCCACTCCTCATTTCCACCTGATCATAATCCTGCTCTACATCTTGCATATGAGTTATTAAAAACACATGACAGCAGGAAGAATCCTATTGTTGACTGCTTCTGGCATAGCTTGAGCTTCTTCGAGCACTGTGGGTGCGTTTCTTACCAGGAGTTGATCGCACATTGGATTCTTGAAGGCTACTTTGATCCTGTTAGATCGGTTTCAAAGGCCTACAAGGATGGTCATAACATTTTGATGGAGCTTCTGAACCGTGGTTTTCTGAAGATACAAGAGGAAAATGTGGTTATGCCGGAGGTTGCTCTGAATAATTTGATTGATCTCAGGCGTCGTGGACTGTTTGGCAGATTTCGAATTGGACTTGCTAAAATTTGTGGTAGTGTCAGGACAAAAGGTCTAGGGAAAATCAGCTTGGTGGATGACACCGTAGAAGCAGTGCGAGGGACTAGAAAAGGAGCAATAACGACCACAGTTCTGGTTAGTGGTAACCGTTTGCGCCGTGAAACTCCAGGAAAGTACTTTGAAAAGCTGAAGGACCTTGAAGTACTTGGCCTGTTCGAACCCACACTAGACCCTTTTTTATCAAAAATTAAAGAACTAAAGAAACTCCGGGTTCTTGTGATCAGGGACTGTGATCTTCTGGAAAGTGTAGAGGAGCTTAAGGATCTTCGAGGGCTACATGCTCTTGAAGTTTCTGGTGCTAGCTCCCTGAAGGAAATCTCTGATGGCTTCTTTAAGGCATTGTCGGAACTTAAAAGTCTTCACCTCTCTGGGCTTAAGATCACGTCTTCCCCTTCCAGCATTTCTGAACTGAAGGAACTTCACTATCTCATTATCAGGGATTGCCCTTTGTTGGAAGATTTGCCAGATATTCAGGAACTAGAGCAACTTGAGGTTGTTGATATTTCTGGTGCTCGTGGACTTCAGACTTGTTTCGACAGACTAAAAGGCGAAAAGAAAAACGAAAGCAAAAACAAAAACTTCTATCTTCTTAAAAAGCTTCAATTCCTTGACTTTTCGGAGAGCCAAATAGAGCGACTACCAATGTTTCAAGACTCCGCGGTGGCCGAAAAGCTTCATTCCATGACTCGGCTCTTGTTGCGCAACTGTAGGAAGCTGAGAAAATTGCCAAATCTTAAGCCCTTGTCAGGTCTCCAAATTCTTGATCTTTCTGGCACCACAAGCTTAGTGAAGATGTTTGAAGAATGCTTTGAGGATAAGAAGGAACTCAAAACTCTTGATCTCTCACGAACTAATCTTAGCGAGTTGGCTACCACCATCGAGGAGCTCTCCAGCCTCACCGTACTCCTCCTAAAGGAAGCCACCAATCTAGAAACTATACCAAACATCCAGAAACTCACAAATCTTGAGGTCATTGATGTTTCTGGGAGTACTAAGTTGCAGAAGATTGAGGGATCGTTTGAGGACATGTATTACCTATGTGAAGTAAATCTTTCTGGCACCAAAGTTGAAATCCTACCGGAATCATTGCCAAAAGAGAGCAACATCCATTGTCTGAAGCGTATTACTCTGGCAGATGGAAGGCGTTTTGAAGGTAAGGACTGGGACGAAGTAAAGAAAGCCATGTCAAGTGAGACATCTAAGGATGTCAGCTCCTCTGATGCGGTTGTTAAATCCCACGAAAATGAGTCTGGAGAAATAGGAGATATTCAACCGAATTATACTGAGGAGGGAGATTGCAGCAAGGAACGTCTTCTTGAGGTCCCCATTGAGAGGGATAGTTATAAGAATGCACTGTTATCTTTTGAGTCCGCAAGTCCACAGGAAGTCATGGAGATCAAAGAAACTAATGAGCTAGACGGAAAAACCTTAGCTAATGCTGAGGCTGTGTCTTTTGTAGACTGTAGCTCCAAAAGGCTCGTATCTATCTTTAACAAGTTCGAATCGGTGAAGGGTTGCTGGATAAGGTTTTCCATGGATACAAAAGACCTTTTCTTAGGTGTGGCTGAGCAACATTTTGAATCACTGGAGACTTTGTCTATTACAAACCTTCCATCACTCGAGACTATAAGCTGTGGTGGTAGCTTGAAGAATCTGAAGAATTTAAGCGTAGATTGCTGCCCGAAAATCAAAACACTTCTCTTGCAGATGCCTAGCAGCCTACAAGTCCTGCACTTAAGTTTTTGTGAAAGGCTGGAGGAAGTTGTTGAAGGAGTCGAACTTTCAGCTTACACTAAGCTTACATGGAAAGTGTGGAATTGCCCAAACTTCAAGGGAAATTCAAAAGCCTCGGTAAGTTACAACTTTCTCACGTCTCTACTTAACATTTAAGACCAATGAAGGACTATGAATGCTTCTCTTGCTCCTTTTTTTTCTTCTTCTTCTTCCTGAGGAAATACTTTTCATAGATATCTTTTGCTTGTTTTGACTATGTAGCACATGAGCAGAACCTTCCGAATCCAAATTGTTAAGGGAAAAAAAAATCATTTGCAGCTTTTTTCTTGCAGGTTGAAGGAGCTTGAGTCTTCATCAACCAAATCTTATCTCTTTTCAGGATCATATAAGTAAGAAGGTGGAGCAAGATCTTCTTACACTATCAGTACTAAGCACGATTTGGATAGTTTTTACTAAAAACTTATTTATGCGTCTGTCTGAAGCTTTGCGTTTCGATATATCATCTTACTGGTTTTATTTCTGCTGACCCATGTTTCTGTTTTCAGATATTTTTCTTCGTTAATTGTTTGGATTGTTTTCTTGTCGAACATTATTTTGCCAAAGATGATAAAAAAGAGGAACAAATTTCAAAATTTAACACCCCGAAGGTTTTATGAGAATACCAAGTGTTGGATTGATCTACTCGAATCTCTTATGTTTTGAATTATTATTACAATAAACATATTTTAAAATATTTTTTTGTCATAAAAGGAATTTTATTAAACTTCACAAATCGAAGGATCTTGAGCACAAAAAACTCGATTCACAAGCGAATCTGCTAAAGAGTTTGCAGTTCTTGGAATAAAAGAAACAGAAAACGAGAAAAAAGAAGGAATTAGATTCCAGATATCAGAGAGAAGACCAAAGATGCCAATGTGGTCTTCACGACGATTGATCAGATTGACCAATTCCTGGGAGTCCGAGTACAGAAAATACCTCATCAATCCCCAACACAAGAGCTTGGCGAAATGCAGTCCACAAAGCCAAAGCCTCAACCGCAAATACTGAAGGCACACTTCCTTGTAAGAAACATATTGAGCGAGAATTGCATCGTTAGGGGTTCGATAAAGCCAACCCAACCACATGTCTTCTTAGAAGAATCCCAAGATGCATCAACCCAACATTTGTCAACTGATGGCAATACCAAAGGTGAAACAGTAGGGCCGTCAGAAGATGGCATAAGATTCGTATGTCCAGAAGCCTTCCCACGGAGACTAGTAGCAGTTTGCCAATCGCTGACGCCTACTAAAGCAGTATGAATAAGCTCTTCCACAGAAGTTAGCTCTTTGTTAAGTAGCAACCGATTTCTAGCCTTCCAAAACTGCAAGCAGACCCAAGGGTAAACAACAACCGCAGATAAACCCGTTGGTGGCAAAGCCTTGGCGGATACCACGAGAAGATAACATCTATTAAATTAGTATCGAATAGTTATGAGATATATAATTTCAAATTTTATTTTTTTCAGTAATTTTTACCTTTTTCTAAAATTATTAGTTTCTTCTTTTTCTTAAATGTCTATACACTTTTGAGGAAAATATGTTAATTAATTATATAAAAGTTTTTTATCCAAGTTTCATATTTTCAATAATTTTTGTTAATATTAACTAGTTGGTTTGTCTGCATAAGACGCAAATTGAAAGAACCAAAAGCATTTTAAATTTTGATAAGTTGGTGATATAATGTTTTATTGATTTACATATTTATTATGTACTAGATAAGGTCTGTGTGATACATGGAAAATTAATTATAAAATATCATTAAAATTTTAGATTTTAAAGTTGAAATCCACATAAATATAACCCCTAAATTTAAAATATAGATTAAAATCATCGTTAGTTATTGAAAAGTTATGAACTACAACCAGTATAATCCAAATTAATCTTAGATTTTTAATATCATGTGAAACAACGTTCTTAATTAAATATTATAATTTTATCATGTTGCATATATAAAAATTAATATTGATTGTTTTAATAGAAATAAAATGTTTAATATTTTCAATTTTCAATGTTTAATAGAAATAGAAAATTTAATTATTTTATGTAAAATAGAAATTCGATTACACGGAATAGGAAATTTTAAATAATTGACACATGTTAATAACCGATCGACTAGTGACACGTGTCGAAATATCGTGAGTTATAATTTGACAACACACGTCGAGCGCATTCTACTTTATATAATAAGGTTATAAGTATACAAGTAGTTAGATAATATTTTAAAATTTTGACTTTTAAAATCATCATACTGTTATTTTATAGTCAATCATTTTGTTATATCATAAAATGTTAAAACTGACTAATTTGTTTATTTAACATAAATATCTTGAAGCATTTGATATTTACTCCGTAAAAATTATGAACTTAATAGAAAGAATCATAAGCGATCTTGTAACGTCTTCGATCCGACCCGTTTAAATTCCGTAAGGAGAAAAAGAAATCTCTGCCCATTAACAGAAATCCCAAAAACTCTAGACGCAAATCTCGAGCCTCCGTTCTATAAAAGAACGAGCCAAGGTCCTTGAAAAACGTGTCAAAAATCCCGAAGTGAAATTCTGTCATTTTTCTACAAACCTAAAAACCCTAGTGCGCAATCCGAGAGATCCTAGCCCCACCTCGACCCGTCGCCGGTTTTCGTGCCTCCATCGCATCACCCGTCGCCGTTCGCGAGTTTACCGAGCCACCGTTTGTCGTCTTTCCCCTCAGAAACCGCCGACGCATCGGCGTTTCCGTGCCGTAGTTTCCTTTTCCGTAGTTTTCCACGTTTTCGTAGTTTTCTGAATTTCAGGTTTTCGTACTTTCCATTTTGGAAACTTTATATTTTTGGCAAATTCCCAATTTAGAAAGTTTCTATTTTTGGAAAAGTTTCCTTTTTAGAAAAGTTGTTATTTTGGAAGATTTCCTAATTTAGTAATTTTCTTTTCTGGAAGTTTCAATTTATGGAAGGTTTCCATAAATGGAAAGTTTCCTTTTCTGGCAGGTTCTGGTTTAAGGACTAGCCGGTTATCTTGAATGAATGTACAGAGTTATTAACATGAATGATGAGTTTGTAGGTTCAGATTTTGGAGTATGGATGAGCTTGGAAGGTCATGCAGAGATTCTTAGGGAGAATGCTCTAACTGTTCTGAGTCTATATGGTTAGCGAAAGTAGTGCAGAGTAAGGTCTACTGATAGCATAAGATCCATTCGGTTTTCAAATTTCTTTTCTCGTAGGCTTAATCTTCGTTTCCTTTACTTAAGGACAAGCAAAGATTCAAGTCCGGGGGATTTGATGTGTTAGCATTTTAGTGGATTTTATTACGGTTTTTAGTCGAGAAATATGGTTTTTAGTATGTATTCGGATCTCTTTGGAGCGGATTTGTGTTCTTTAATGTTTTTACAGGAATCAGGCTTGAATGTGCGGAAAGATTGCATTTTGGACGGATTTCAAGCATCGAAGGAATTATTCATGAAGAGAAGAAATGTCATGACATAAGGATAGGGATCGATCGATCCTTCTCCAGGATCAATCGATCCCTGTCTAGGATCGATCGATCCATGTCCCGTATTTCGCAGACCGATTTTGAAGAACCAAACCGAACTTATCATGAACCGGATTTCATAACTAAAACCTCAACTCGTGTTTACACCTTGATAATGCTATTTTCTGAGTTTTGAGAGCAAGAGAGAGATTTGTAACCTAAGGAGAAGAATCATCTTCCGTAATTCGAATCCGAGAAGAATTTTGAACCTTACTCTTTATTTTTGATCAATACAATGATGTCTCTCTTTGATTTGATTTGTGTTGTTTCTCTGATCATGAGTGAGTAGTTTGCTTGTTGGGTTTAGGGTTCTCGCATAGGGACTCATGAATTTTTGACATAAAATTGTATGATTACGGATTTAATCAATTGGATCTTCATGTAGGATTGTTCGTAATGCGGAAATTAACTTGATCACTTAGTTTCTGATCTTAGGTTGTTTAACGCCTGGAAAGTGTTCAATTAAATGCTTGAATGAATCCTAAGTGAGCAATTTATCTTAAGCCAATGGAAGTTGATGTTTAAGTGAATTGTGAACATATCAAACCTGTTTAGAATGCATGATTAGAATCCGAGAGTCAACGGAAGTTAGTCTCAATGTTTCTAATACATAGGCAATTGATACTACAGAAGTATATCAATTCTTCAATTGTGTTTGAGTTCAAGACGGTTTAAAAATTGTTCCCTAATCATCAATTCGAATCAACAATAAAATGTTTCCTTGAGAATACCCAATGCCCAACTCTTCTTTGATTGATTTACAACCCTTAGTCATTTGTTTGCTTTCTAAATTTCGATTACTGCATCTTTTACAAAACATCCTTTTTGCCTTAGCCCGTTGTTTGATCTGAAATTCTTCGTGCTATCTTTGGTCTCTGTGGATTCGATCCCGAACCACTACATCGTACTTTCTGTGCGCTTACAGTGTTATCGCCTGAATCCTGAGCTATCAGCTGGTTTAACTGATTTGACTGAGGTGAGAAATGTTGGATAATTCCAATTATATTTAGGAAAAGTCTTTAAATAAGGAGTAGCTTATTTAAAGATAAATATGAAAAATAGTTTTCCTAGTAGTTTTAGGAGAAGTCTAAAACTATATAAAGCCTTGAGTCTTAGGAGTTGTCTAAGACCTTGGAGAGAGATTTAGTTTTTGAGAAGTTTTCTAAATCAATAAAGAAGGGAAGTTCTTTATACAAAACTAGTGTTATACGATTAGATTTGGTATCAGAGCTTAAGTTTAGAATCCTGAGAAACCTGTGAGGGTTAAGAGTC